>PVLA01009845.1:0-70091 GCA_004027455.1 Hydrochoerus hydrochaeris
CCAACCCAAAAGTGGGCATTGGTGAGATGTATACACAGATGAAGAAATACAAATAGCAAATAAATACATGAAATAAAGTTCAACATCACTGATCATTTGAGAGAGAAAATTTAAAACAACACTGAGATTCCATTTCACTCCAGAAAGAATAGATATTATCAAGAAATCAACCAATATCAAAGGCGGAGGGGCTGTGGGGAAAAGGAACCCTGCTCCACAGTTAGTGGGAGTTTAGACTGGTACAGCCACTATGGAAATCTGTGTGGGGATTCCTCAAAAAGGTAGGATTAGAGTTCCTGTTAATTCATATCTTAATCAGAAAACATAGTTATCTAGAATATGTCATGATTTCTAATTTGGGTGAGGCTCAACTGTTTTCTAATTTGATTCTAGTTCAAACTTTATGTATCTACTACATTTCTGAAATGAGAAGACTCCTGCATCCTTCTGGGAAATGTAGAAGTATCGAGGATATTGAAAGGCCCTCCCTGTAACTGCATCTGTAGTAAAATGGCTCCCTTGAGTGGCCTATCATACTAATTCTCCATCTTTTCCCTTCCCGCAACGGCTCAAACTCTTTGCCCTTCGGGGTCTGCCATTGACTGGTTATAAATTTAAAAATTTTAATCTTTGCACATTAGCTTCTTTGTAGTAAATGCTCCTGGATTTTTCTTATCCAGGTAAAAAGTGTTTTTCCTTTAGAGAAAGCACAAGACTTTCTCTTCAGGTTGTTCATGTTGCCAATAAGGTCGGGGATTGAGAAAAAAATGAATTGCCCTCAATTTTTCAGTAACTTTTTTGGAGAAGAGGGGTTGTACTGGGATTGAATGTAGGCCCTTAAACTGAGCTAAGTCCATTATCCTTTCTTATATCTTATTTTGAGATAGCTTCTCACAAAGTCACTAAGTTGCTCAGGTTGAGCTCGAACTTATGATCCTCTTATCCCAGCCTCACAGAGTGCTGAGATTACAAATGTGCATCAGCACACTGACCTCAGTAACTGTTTTAAGTTGGGGATAACTTCATTTGTAGGCAATAAAACCCTGAAAGCCCTGATGACAATTTCAAAAAGTATGAAAACCTACATTATCCCCTTTCTGCAAAGGAAGTATTCTCTAGTTAGTTAATTGGGCAGGAACTTGAAATGAAATTGTCAGATTTATTGGTTTCCTTGTCCTCTGGTTTTAGTGCTGGAAGTGATGTAAGAGATTAGTACACGAGGAAACTAAGCCTCAATAGGAGACTTAGTTTGTTTAGTACATGAGGAAACTATGTCTCAAAAAGATTAGCTGAGACTGACACTTAACAAATGAGGAAAGAGTCTCAGAAAAACTTAAGAATCTGTCCATGATCAATATGCCTTGTTCCTGGAAAAGCTTGAAATGAAACCTAGTGCTTCACCTTCCTCCCCACCATGTTGCCTTATTTGAATGCTCTTTGTACAACTCCTAACCAAAGATGTAAAGATTTCTTTTTTCCACAGCTCAAAATTTAGCTTGTAAATGTCCTGATGAGCTTCAAACTTGGCAGAGTTGCAAAGTCTACAAAAGAGTGAGAATTTTCCATACTTCTTGGGTTATCAAAAGCTGAAATTAATGGCATATGCTAGAGAGCCCCAGATCCTAACAATATGAGGTTAAATGTTTCCATTTTTGTTACAACATGAAGCAGGCTTCTTTGCTTTCCTGGGAACAAAATCAGATATGACGTGAGATCAACAAATGGGTCCTCGACAGTATAAATATAATAGAAGACTATCAAAAGAGCAATCAATAATGATAACATTCAATGTAGTAGATAACACAAAATATATGCTGGTAGAGGTAAATGAAGGATCAAGCCCAGTTTTTCTTAGACATCTGAGACTATCTTTTGAGACATAATAAAATAATAAAAGCCTAAAAGATCTTTTAGTGAGTTGCTTCATTCATGACTTTTTGGCTGGGACATGGATGAACCACAGCTGGTAAGAAGGAGAGATACAGTCAGGCCAAGGGTGGGCTATGGTAGGTGACCACAGCTTGTCAGGAGCATCCATTGTCCACTATAAGGTTTAAAGACTAGAAATAGTTAGATTTAGTTAGATGTGAGACTATCATTCTGGATGAAGTGTAGACAATCAATTAGTGGTATGCAGGAATAATGGCGGGGAGGCCAGTTGGGAAAGTATTAAGATTCTCCAAAATAAAAAGCTGAAAAGGATATATTTGAGGCCTAGAAAGGGGGATGAATTTGAGAAAAAAGGATTGTAAAAAATTAAGGTGATAAGACTTGAGTATGATAAATGAAAGAAAAAGATGAATCTAATAAACTCTGAATGGTCCAATTACCATTTTATTAGTTACCCAAATCATCATTATCTCATATTTAGTATGTCACTGTGCAATGAAGCTATTTATTGAATAGACCAAGGAACATTGAAACAGAACAGAGTCTACTAGGAACTCAGTGTCACTCTACTGCCCACTCTGGGTTACTCCACTTACAACAGATCATTTGGTTGTTTGTATAGAGTGATACTCCCATGATCTTGGCATCAAAATCTTGGGGTTGTGCCCTATCTAGAGTTTCTGGCCACTGTGAAACTTCCTTAGAGAGTGAGGAGTGCAAGCAAACATAGGGGGCATCTTATGCCATGGGCACAAAAAAGTCACACTTGAGTGGGTGCAAGACAAGTCAGGTAGGAGCTCTCTGTCCTCCCACAGGTGTCCATTTTTCTTTTCCTGCTTACCTTTAATCTTTCCTTTCTTCTGCCCAGTTCTCTCCATTTTTGGTTCATTTCTCACTCATTCTTCCTTTTCAATCCTACCTTTGCCTACCTGTGACATTTTGTGTGGCCAAAAGACACTCTGGACTCATAATCTTATGGAACAGCTACAATCCTTTCTCTCTGATGATGAATTTTCTTCCCAGGATCTAAGTGAGATGAACTAAGTCATAGTGAGGACTTAACATCGTTTGGTTTCATGGGCAGTTTTGAGATGCACAACTTCGCTTTCTACTGTTCAGACAGGACCCCCATGCATAAGCCTTTCATGATGACGCATTGTTTCTTTCCATTAGTTTTCAGCACTTCTACCACAGAAAAACACCAGCCGATATGCATGCAGAGTTGCCATATAGGAGTCAGCTCTGAGTTGAGAAGAGGGTCTCAATGCTCATTACACGATAAAGAGCTTTTTATGAAGGGAAAGTTATCAAACCATCAAAAAATGTTTATGATTAACTATATACATTTTGGCTCATATATAGTTCTGGTACATAACACTCAAAAGACATTTGTAAGATGGCTGAGTAAATAATCATTTTGGATCATTATTATTAGAAATATTAAAAACATATTAAGGTTGTTTTACAGAGCATATTAGTTCTCCAAAAATATTTATTACATCTTTTCACATACTCTTAAAGCAAGCTGCATACTCTGTGGAATGATTTGTTGTCTTTAGTTCCCAGAAATTCTTTTTAGAAATGTTAAAGATATTAATTTAGTGCCTTAAACTTGTGAATAGCTCTTGGCTAAATAGGGGAGTAGCTTGGAATTTCAGTTTATTACATGAAGTCCTCAGCTGTGGCTCCCCTCTTACCTCTAACATGCAACCTCAAAGTCACATAACCTCATCATTTATCCCCAGGATACAGCTTAGAGTGTTTTTGTTTATGAATTGATCTGTAATAGACCCAGAGGAACTCAGCAGTATAAAATTTGGAATAGATCACACCCATGGCCAAGAGTTGTCCACAAAATGAACTTCACTCTGCTATTTTCATAAACCTCCAGCCCCCACCTGCTGACTTCAGATCTCTTTCGGCTTCGGGAGAGCCAGATGTTCTACACCCTGTGTACTGCAAACCACCGCATCGAGCCTTAGGACAGTGGAGAAGGAACATGCTTTAGTGTTCACCGCCAAGGGCTTTCCACCAGGATCCAGAAGCCTGGGAATTCCACCCTGGGGAAAGAAAGCAGGAGCTTTCCTGCCAGATTCACCTCCCACCATGGGAGGTTGTTTATAATTGTTCTTTGAAGAGCCTGTCCAAGTATTTAGAGCCTTCTCCGCCCACTCAGGCCAGGCTTGGCTGGACCCAGGAGCAATCATGGTTTCTTTCCTGCCCCCTATCACAGAGGTGCTGAAGCTGTGGGCAGAGCCCGTTTTCCACTTTGTCTTCTAGGGACAGGACCCAAGCAACTCCAGATGTGGTGGTGACAGCTGAGATGTTTTCCATGGCAAGCTTTTAGCTGCGATTCACTTATCATTTTCAAAACATCCCTGGGGAATTCATGCAAATGGCATGGTTTCCCTTTGGTATTAGCGCCAAGCACAAGCTGAGCAGCTTCTGAGGAAACGTCCATTTGCACTGGTTGACGTATCAACCCAGCCAGTTATTTGACAGAAAGATAGTTTGTCCACAAAACTATTTTTCCTCACCTTTTTATTTAAATTTGATTATAGTTCAAAATCTACAGCCCATACCTCCTTGCTGTGATTCTGTTACTTATCACCGTTTTTTAAATAAGGAACCTGAGGTTCACATACGTAGAAAATGAGAGGGCTAAAGTTTAAAATCTGCTGTATCCAAATCTAAGACCTGTTGTTTTTTTACTTCCCCAGAATTCAGAAGAGCTTAGTAGAAATATTGGTGGGTTCATATCCAAATCTAGTGTAATGGCTTCTTTGTCCAAAAAAAATGACCTATTTATTTAGATTAGTAGTTGAAATTAAGCTTATTTAAAATCATTCTTGAAAAGAAATATTGTCTCTGCAACAAGAGAAAACATTTGCTATTTTAGCTTTTATTCTGAAATAATTTTAGTCTTGCAAAAAAAGTTATAAAAAGACTACAGAGTTCTTTCTTTATACCTTTTTCATAGCTTCTTCAGATGTTAACAACTTATATGATCACAGTACAATTCACAAAATCAACATTGACTATGATATTATTAACTAATCTATAAGATTTTATTCAAATTTCACCAGTTGTCCTATTAGTATCTTTCTCAGAGTGCAGAATTCAGGGCTCCAAGCTGAATTCAGTCATCATGGTTCCTTAGTTTTCTATGTTCTGAGCAATTCTTCCATCTTTTTGTCTTTTATAGCCTTGACACTTTTGAGTAGTACTAGTCAATTATTTAATAGAAGATCTTTTGCCTTGGGTTTTTCTAATGTTCCCTCATGATCCAGGCTATGTACTTTGGCAACAATCATTCAGAAGTGATGCTATGTCCAATGCATGTCAAGAGACACACAATGTTGTTGCATTTCCTTACTGGGGAGGTTAACCTTGACCACTAAATAAAGTAGTGTCTGCCAGTCTCTTCCCTATAAAATGACTTGTTTTCATTTGCAGTTAATAAGTATTCTTTAAATTGAATCTCTTTGGCAATCATTTGTAGTTATATCACTTAATCTCTTTGAACCCCATTTCCCCCATATATTAAATAGCAGAAGTAATCACTGCTCTATATAGCCATCAGTTTTGCCATGAGGCACAAATAGCATGTGAGAATACTTTTTAACTATGAAGTTCTGTAACATACCATATATATTTAAGTTGAATTGAATATAAAACAAAAAGCCACTGATCAACAAATTAGCCAATGTTGACTTTTTAAAAAAATTTCCACTTAAAGGGTGATATAAGAACTAGTATCTGGTCAGCCATACAAGATAATTTCTGTGCTGACTTACTCTCAGAGACCTCCTAGAAGACACCAAATCTTATTTGAAGATTCCAGAGTGACTGCCAATCTGAGGTTCCCTGGACTTCCCATTGAAATTAGTAAACATAACAAAGAGATCACTGTATGCATTGCGATTTGGAATTACCCCACACAGTATAACACTGTGATTTCTTTTTAATTTTACAACTGTAGTAAGCACATCCTGGTTCCTTAACACAGAGGCACAAAGCAATCATATTCTTTTATATTTCCAGTGTGCATCCATATGACTTGTTACTGGGAAGTCGAGCAGCTTACTCCTGAGACCTCCCCAGGAAAGCATTCTCCTCCTACACACATTCAGGCCTTTTGTTAAGTTTAAGAAGCCCTAGCCTTCCTCAGGGAAAGATGTTTGATCCTTACTGCTCTTCTCTTTTGGTATGCCCTGAATTACATCGTTAAAACTAGCTTGCCCTGAGCTGCAAAGGCAACGATGACCCCTCATACCTAAACCAAAATGCACCTCATGTTCAAATGCTCAGTCTTTGCTCTCAAACTACAATAGGCCAAGAGAGCTGGACCCAAAGAGAATTCCAATTTCAGCCATTACTACCCACTACACACACACACACACACACAGAGAGAGAGAGAGAGAGAGAGAGAGAGAGAGAGAGAGAGAGGTTCCCTCTTGTATAGACCAACGATCACATCACATATTCCATTCCTGTTGGTATAATTCTCTTGGAAGCCCTTAATGTCTTCTCTGCAGAATTCTGTCTCCTTCTCCTAGTTCACTACAAGATGTGAGAAGGAGCTGGAATCTTTTTTTCTCAAAGTTTCTAGATTCCCTATACCAATTCATCAGGCTCCTCTCTAGGGACACACCACACTGATTAAGGGGTAGGATGAAGTGGTAGTCTTGGTCAGGCCACAAAATATCCCCATCATACTCTTCCCCCAGGCAGAGGTTACTCAGTAGTCATCCTAAACTTATTTAGCTAAAAAATTTATTCTTGAAATTCTGGAAAATTATCTGTTGCATGATTGTTTACTATGTTCATCAGTTTTTTAAAAAAGATGAGAACAGTCTCTCTGTATGTATATATATGTGTGTGTGTGTGTGTGTGTGTGTGCGTGTGTTCACATCTTAGACATACATGAATCTAAATCAAGATCTCATTTTCTTTCAAAGTTTTTAAATGGTAGCTTGGGTTCTACCTACTTGTTTTCCATAAATCACTCAACCTCAAAGTGTCTCTGGGTTATTTCTGAAACATGATTATGAAATTCTCCATTTTCTTGGGTCTGTCCTTTGTTCATGCATTTCCTCATCACTGTCTCTTTGTTGCCTTTGGGCTGATAACTCCTGTCAAATGCTCTCTGATGAGGCACAACTCTCTTCTGCTGAGGACCAGTACCACAGCCCTGCCACCTCTGAGAGGAGTTGCTGCTCTTTCCCTCCAGCGGTAACTAGGTAGTAGATTCTAATCAGGCTTTCCTAACAGTTTATGGGAATAGCAGGGACTATCCACACCCAGAATAAATTATAAATTACAGTAGAGGGCCCCCTGTGCTAAGGCCAGGACAACATTCTTCAGGGAGACCCTAAACAATACTTGTTCATCTTCTTCCCAGCCTAGAAAAAGAGCCAAACACCACTCAACAGGTGTGTGCTCCAGTCTGTCTGCTTTACTTGGACCTTACTGGGTTTTGGATAGAGGAGAAAAACCCCCCACCTGCTCTTCAGACCTAATAGTCTAAAATTTATAATCATAAATTCTTACTTGCAATCTCAAGATTCACCTCTTCTCAGATGGATGGACAGTGGATCATTTACTATTTTAGGAGAAACCACAATTCCCAGTGGATTCAGAAGTGGTGGGGTACAATCAGAATCTAAACAGAGCTCAGCAGAGACAAGGAGAAGAATGGTCTGCTTCTACAACCTCAACCTGATCCATATGACACACAAACTTTAATGCATTTCTCCAAATTTGGTCATTAACTTTAAGTAGACCATAGTCTTTCAGTCCAAGTTGCCCACCATGAAATTACTTGTGCCCTCCAGGACAAGGTAAAAATCAAGTCTGCACCAAAATGGCTCCAACTTGCCTGGGGGAGGGAGGTGAGAGATTATCTTATATTAAAAAAAAATCACTCCTTAAGGCTGTGCAATAAACCTGTCAGAGAATCCGATTCAGTATAGAGAAATGAAATATTAATCCCATGGTAGCAACTGCTAAGGCATACATTAAATTTGCATTAACAAACAGAGAATTTTACTTCTTCATTTGAAACATCTGAATCTAATTTAGTTCACTATATTTAAGTTTCCCCTTAAGAACTACAATGAACCACTGTGTTATCTTTTACATGGTAAACATGTCTATTATTAGGATTTTACTCTGTTTGCTTTACAAGTTTAATTTTCTACCTCTACAGGTAGAATGTGGATTGCTACTCTTACATAATGATTTTCCCATATCTATTTTGATTAAGAATTTTTTTTGGTCAGAGGGAAAGAGTAAAACAAGCCCTTCCTTTGGCCTCGCACTGAGAGAGTTGACTTTATTCACACATTTACTTATGCAGTTTCCTCCCTAGCTGGCCAACTGACAACCCTGTGGTCTACATGTTATCAGTGTTGTTAAGCACAGACAAAGCTCCCAAGAAGACCTGTCACACCATGACCAGATTCAGAAGCCCCCCAAGTGTTAGGATGCAGACTGAAGAACATCTTCCATGAAGAGGGAGATTCAGAAGTGGTGGGGTACAATCAGAATCTAAACAGAGCTCAGCAGAGACAAGGCAGTGTTTCTCCCATTTTTATCATTGCAACTGGAAGGAATTGGATGATGATTTTGATGGTTTCTTCAAAATCCAAAACTCTGTGGCACTGTGATGACCTCCAGGACCTTTCATGGAGCATTGCAATCCGGAAAACGTGTAGGGAGCTGGACTTGTCTGCTTGTTTTGGGACCACTCTTGTGCAAAAGACTGGTTTCCAGCTAAAGAAAGGAGGAATGGCTTTACTAAGCCTCCGGGGTGTGCTACTGTGTGGGCACATGGGTGAGTGAGGCACTGTGAAGCTACCTAGTTGAATTATGTAACTTATAATTATCTTCCAGAATCTTTAGGTCCCTAAAACACTTAAGGTATTTTTAAAATAGTTTATTTTCCTGGGGTGTGGTGGCACACACCTGTAATCCCAGCACTTGGGAAACTGAGGCAGGGGTTTGCCTAGGGTTCAAAGGCAGCCTTGGCTATGTAGGAAGTACAAGGCTAGGCTGGATTACACAGCATGACCTTGTCTCAGAACAAAACAATACAAGATGATGCAAAACAAAACTTTATTTTGACAGAGTATTCAGAAGTATTTTTTCCCTTTTTCAACTGTGGTATTTAAAATACCATAGTGTACAGTGACACAGTAGGCTACAAAGTACTGGGTTGTGTGAGTTAAGATTACAGAGCACAAATCTCACTCTGCTTAATAATATTAAAATGAACTATTTAGCACATCAACTTTCTGGCCGTGAAGAAAAAATGTCAAAAAGAAAAGAAAAAGTCATTTACATCTCAGAAAAGCTGAGGAAACAAGTTTCTCTTTCAGGTGCTCATTTTTTATATCCAGGATAATGTATTGCCTTAGAAGGAAATTACACAGTTAAGACAATTATGTGAGGGGAAACATTTTTACTTGTCATTCATATTTATAAATGTGAAATAAAAGTGAAACAGATCTCACCTCTCTTCTCTGGTTTGTAATGCATCTGTGAAATGCCTTTGCCTTCTTCTGAAAGTCCATCCCACACTGCTTGCTGAGATCATCCTTCAACAAAAAGCTGAGTGTGGAATTGTTTGATTCCTTGAACCCTTCCCCAGCTGGGCTCTGACATGTCTTTTCACTCTTCAGTCAACTTATATTATGCTAAACTCAATACAAGATAAATTTAGAATGGGGGCTTCTGTTAATTTGATCCTGTCAACTGAACTGTTAACCTGAAGATAAAGGTTGAATCTTTTGCCCCTTTGTATAACCTGCAGTACCTCACATAGGGCTTAGCAGTAGAAGGTGCTCAATAAAAATACTTGATCAGATCATGCAGAAAGAATATAAAAGTACTTATATAGAAAGGCTACAATATACATAATATTTTTTTCACACTGTAGTAGATTAGTTTAGCATGTTGTAGAAGAATGCATGGTAACAGAAAATTCTCTATCAGCAACCTGAAAACTAATTAGCTGGCAAAGTACTTTATTGACTAATTAATTCCAGAGAATTCTCATACTATCACTTCTGTTAGATGTGACTTGCTCAGAAAATTAGGTCTATTTGGAGGATATAATTTTACTTGAAGACCTCTAGCTCAGTTCTTGAAACGTATATTTTAAGCCTTGTTCAAAAGACTTTCTTTTCATCCTTAAAATAACTTTGGGGACAGAGGGAACAGAAGATAAATGGCATTCAAACTTTCTTTCTTAAAAAAAATTTTTAAAGAGAATAAAACCAAACAAAATAAAACAGAATAAAACCAATCAAAACAAAACAGTGAAAAGGTGGATTGGCTTCTTGTTTCTTCTCCCAGGACTCTCATGACTTCTGCCGGATGTTATGCTTTATGTTTAATTGGTCTCCCAGGCCTCATGCAGTCATGGAGATGACTTCAAAACAGGATAATAGGAAATCAACAATGGCTACCATAATGCCTCTTGTTAGCTTCAGAATTCTGCCCATATCGTCAGACATAATAAAATCAAATAAAACAGAACAGAATAAAACCAATCAAAACAAAATACTGAATAAAACAGAACAAAACAAAACAATGTGAATAATATTGGATTTCAAAAACAAGACAGAAGGAAATCCCCCATATTTGTTATATCGCATATTGTTATCCTTTGAATAGGTGCTCAGACTACTAGCTTTAGCCCGCAAAGTCAAACAAAACAAGCAATAAGTTGTTTTTATACCTCAGTTGCTAACAAATCTGTCTGAATTCCTCCAAATCAGTTGGTTGCTTATGTGGAGTGGGGTGGTGGCTCTTGTCTCCTAGTCTGTGTACCAGTTGGCTCATGGAAAAGGAAGATTGGCTTCTTGTTTCTCCTCCCAGGACCCACATAGCTTCCACCAGCTCACAGGAAGGGTGGACTGGCTTCTTGTTTCTCCTCCCAGGACCCTCATGGATTCTGCTAGATATTGTGGTTTATGTTTGAATGGACTCCCAAACCTCATGCAGTCATGCAGGTGACTGAATCTAATGTTTATGGATTGGTTCATTGTCTAGCACTGGGATTGATGATATGAGTGCTGCAATTGCCCAGGGGCAGGTAGTCAGCATACTATATAAGCGAGGTAAGGAGGTGTGTTTTTTCCTCTTTGCCCTTTTGCCCTTTCACTCTTGTGGTTTGCAGCTTCCATAAATGGTTGCCCCTTAGCCATGCCACCCTGCCTTGGAGCCAGGTGAATATGGACTGAAACTTCTAACAACTATAAGCTAAATAAACCTTTCCTTCCTTCATTTTGGGCATCAGGTATTTTGTCTCAATAATGTGAGAAAAGTAACCAAGATGCTGGGCATTCAAAATTTCTGAAAGACATAATAGGTTAAGAGGACTTGCTGAGGTAGCTGTGAGTTTTATGGCTTAATTTAGTCCTAAGATTTTGAAGGATGACTGCAGAATCCAGGAAAAAGGGTGTGATCAGTAAGTGCAGATACAGAGGAATCTGAAACAAGGGGTTAGGTGGTGGAATTTGTGAATAAAGGGTTCTAATGAACTACATGTCTTCCTCAGATGGCATTTCCATGTGAACACATGTATACTTTAAGGCAATGCTGAAGTAACAAGGTCCTTCAGGAAATTATACATACTGGTAGCTATGTATGAGCAATGAAAAGTCTGGCAGATAATGGAGTCTGTATATCTCTGTAATAAGTTTTCTGCCATATTTGGAAAATATCACACTAGGAGATGCTATGAAAAAACATGTCATAATTGGGTTGCAACCTCATTCCTAAAATTATCACCATGTGCCTATTACAATTTACTGCCACATTCTCTGGACTCCAAAAAGGTAAAACTTGAAAATCATTTCAGCTACTTCACACAACACTGCTTTCAATAAGATCATTTTTGTATTTCCAGTGTAAATGATTCAAACCAAAAAGATTTTTCTTTCAGAAGATTTCCATATAGTACTGGTAGTTTGTTTCTGCTTCATGTTTTAAACATGAGGCTGCTGCATAAGAAATTTTCTGTCAACTGAACAAGTTCAATAGGAAATTAAAGACTTATTTTCTCTACAGAGAAAAATGTGTGACAGTTGTTATAAATAAATATGCAAATGCACTTCCCATTGCCAAGATTTTCCAAAGAAAGCTTCAGTTTTCTCAAACAATAGGCTATCTCCTAGGTCTTTCAGATACAGAAACTTGTGGTCTTACATAAATATTAGCAGAACAAACTTACTCACTATATACCTGACCATTTGATCTCAGACACAATGTGCCCTCATGTCTTCTGAGAAGAGCAGCTTGGATTTTTTTTATAGGTTGGACATAATGAAAATTAACAGATCTTCTACTTGTATTTGCCCACATTTCCCTCAGTGACTCACTTAGTAACTCCATTCGTTAACAATGCATGGTATAAACCAGCTAACAGAAAATAAATTTTTAATTGTATATATGCATAATTATTATTATTTGCAATAATCGAGATTGAATCCATGGCCTTTGCCCTAATCTACATCACTAGGCTTTCCTCTATGTTTCATTTAGAGATAACATTTTATAAAATTTCTAAGTTGACCAGATTGGGCTAATTTTATAAAATAATTTGACAATGTAGATATCAACCCAGGCCTAGTATTTCTTTATTACAGAAATTTGTACTTTATTCCTTGCTGGGAGAGCACATTTAAATTTTTATTCAGTTTCTTAAAGTTATTTGTCAGTGATTGGTTCACATATTGTTCAATATATACTAAGATTTTGATAGTTACCATCAAAAAGATCTAGATTATGTGCCAAATGTCTCTCCTAAAGACAAATTATTGTGATTGCAGAACTTTAATATTTTTCTACTTTCCCTTTTGAAGCACAACTTATAGCTATTATGAATATTACTATCCAAGCTATAGAAAAGATGATAAATAGAAGTCCTTAGGTATCTACCTGGAGAAATAGGGAATACTGCTTTATATAATATATATATGCTTTCATCCACCCCTTCCAGTAGGTTTCACATAAATATCTTTATTTTTTATTATTTTTCTTAGCCATATGTGCTTTGTATCCACCCATCACTCATAAGTGTATTAGCCAGCTTCCTCATTGTTAGGACAAAACATCTGATACCCACAATTTTAATGAAAAGAGGTTGAATTTGACTTAGAGTTCAAAGGGTTCAGTCCATAGTTTGCAGGCTATAAGGTAGAAACAGTATGTAGAGAAGTGTGATGGAGGAAGGCACCTCATAATGTAGCATCCAAGAGTCAAAGTGAGAGGAAAGAGGTGGGGGACATAAATATACTCTTCCAGGTTACACTGTCAGCGAGCCACATCTTCCAACCAGTCCCCACTGCCTACCAACACTTTCTTGTAGCTAAGGTTAATCCATTGATGAGTAGCACCCCTGTGATATAGTCATCTTCTAAAAACTCCACCTTACACACCTGAGACATTTGGGGGGACATTATACCTAAACCATAACAATGGGTGTTTTTCTAAATTTTCTAAATGAAGATTTTATCCAGGAATATCTCTTCAGCAAAGAAATGAACACAATGAATGTTTGACTGGCAGGCTCATTCAATCATACTCTTGATAGGCTAGTTTCAAATAATACATGCTGTATTCATGAAACACTTGAGAGTAGCATAACATCCAGACTTGCCCATAGTTTTTTCCTTGGGCTGTCCAAATAAGAAAACAAGCCTGTATTTTCCAGACAGTAAGGCTGAAAACAGGACAAGGAAGTGTGATTCAGGTCAATGAGGTAATTGAGGAAATGTCATGACAACCAAAATTAAAATGAGCAGCTTCACATTTGTATGTGCTAACTACTCCTCAGGAAATCTTTCTGGTTGCTTTTTGCTCCTATAAACTGGATAATGTGTCTGCAAATTATATCCACCTGAAAGAGAACTGACTCACCCTCAGCAGGTATTGTGAGAGCAAACCAAGGAAGGACAGCATCCAGAAGCAAACAAGCACAGCACACACACTGGCAAGCAACATAAGCACACGAGCTTTTGTTCCCATTTCTTCTGGATAATGCTTGGAATTCACTGTAAAACTTTTCAAATGAAAAGTTCCTTTAAATTTCATGTCAGTCTAAGTGGCTTCATCATTTATTTTTATGTACAGTTGTGTAAAATAACTCTGAAGGTTTTGACATTTTCTGCTTGTGATTCACATTCTCCTACACAGTAACGTGAGTAATGGGTACCTGTGCTATACCCAGAAATGGGCTTCATGGTATTAAAATGTGGGTGCATAATATCTCTGCGACCTCCTCATTGTGTTAGAATGCTGGGTACCATTTTGTGAAGTCTTCTGTAGATGTGATACATAAAAACAGGTGTGTTGTCCTTTGCCTGACTGTCTGCCCTACTTTACCTTATAGATCTGGAAATCCACGCAATAAACTTTCTGTCACATGTCCCAATACACAGGGTAACAGGGAGGTATCTTCTGAAAGGTGTATATACAAGTGGTTTTCCAAGTGAATCTCCAGGACTTGTATTGGTGTGGGACTTGCTTTTTTCTCTCAAGTGTAGGCATCTCACGTGGCCATCCATCAGCTCAATACAAATTAAGTCACCACACAGTTGATATAGATTCCTCTTTGCTTGGTGCTGACTTGAGAAGACTGGATTGGCACTGATTTGATTACACAAAGTCCCACAAAAGCAAAGCAACTTTTCACCAGTGCAGAAATCTTCCCAAAGATAATCGTTTTAAAGCATTTGTGATTTCATTCTAGCATATGAAAGAATATCATAACAAATCCTCCAATGAAATATAACCTCCCAATATATAATTTTTAAAAATAAGACAATTCTTATTTTCAGGAAAATCTCCTGAAAATCTTGCGGAAAATTATTTTTAAGAACTTCTATCTTGTTACATTACCACGGCAGTAAAATCTCAACCTACTAAGGAAAATTTTTAAACAGGTCAAAGCTTGAAATTCAGTGTTGTAAATCTCTAAATGCCAAGAAAATCATAAGTTTCTTGATTGCAGTTCAAATTGTAGAGGACATTAAAAGATACTGAATCAATTCCTGTAAGAGGAAAGCAGTTCTGACAATTTTAATTCATACAGTGTTATGATAGAAGAGACTATTTGGTGATTTATGGAGAGCATGTTTGTGGACTGGGTTTTGGAATTTCTGCATGAAAGGTAAATTTGTGCTCAGAATGCTCACATCTTCAAAGATTCAAGAGGCTGGATATTAGTATATGCAGGATTTTGTTTGGAAATATATGAAAGAAACATTGCTATGCCTTAGGAACATGATTTAACTGTCAATTTATTTTGATACACAGACTTAAGTTATTTTATGTGTGCTATTCACATATATCTGCAGTAGAAGCATCTACCTCACTACATTAGAAGCTGCCAGAAATCTGAGATTATCTTCACATACAGAAACACACTGATTAATAGATACCAAAGGTAAGCAGGCTTATAACTTGTTAAAATGCAGAATTGTTGAAGTTCATGACATCGCTGCAGTTCTATTTAGTCTCAAGTGTACTGTGAACTGAATAAAGAAAAGACCAAATGAAATCAATTGTAGTATAGGCAATATTTCTGGAATGGCTCCCTGATTCATCCTCTTTAAAAAACAAATCTAATAAGAAAGAAAAAAATATGGCTTCTGAAATCAAAAAAGTACAATCTAGTTGGAGAAGATAAATATACCTGAGAGATTCATGCAGAGACAAATTACAAAGCAGTCTGGAGCAAGTATATGACTGTTAAAGGTATACTGTGTGGCTGCTAAAGATATTGTGAGCAGCTAATCATCAGCCACGAGCAAAAAAATGGTCCCTCTGTTCACCTCTAGGCTCCTTCCTTACGTTTCCTCTTACCTGGAAAATTACTCTCAGAACACCATTTCCTACTAAACCAATACAAGACACAGGAATGGATCAAAAACTTTGCCTCGTCTTCCCCCTTTGAATCCTAAATGTGTTTTATTTCTTAGTTAAAGCATCTACTGTGCCATAATAAGCTAAAGCAGAGAGAGGAGATGAGTTTGGCAGGTCAGGTAGCCTTTCTTGCTGCTCCATCAAATCACTGCGTAGCATCAACTTGCTTTCCTGACTTCTGGCTCCACCTGCAAATAGCAAGACGTCTGAGAACAGAGAAGATGCCCCTTTGTGAAGAACCAGGTGAGGGACAGAAAACTTGATGCTCTAACCTTTGGGTTCAGGACAGCTTGCTCAAGCACAAAAATTAGAATGAGCTCCAAAACTCAAAATAATTAAATAGTAGTCTAGTGGAATGTTTTTTAAAACAAAAATGTATGCAAACTATCCATGACAAAAAAAATACCAAAATTCTTGAATCAAGTACCAGGATCAATATTCCTGATTTCTCCTTTGACTCATTCCAATAGGACTTGCGTGGCAAGTATACTATTTTTAAAAATCATTTTGATCACAATGAATTTTATTGCATTAATTTTAACTTTAAAATATCTCATTAAAATGTTATTTATATTAGGTATTGAGACTTAAAATTCTCCCTTAAAATTTGAAGTAAGTGATTTGTTCAACTCACCCTGGGCCCAATCCTGCTATAAGATTATTGCTAATAAAAAGGAAAAGGAGAAAATAAAAGTTGTGTGAAAGGCCAAGATACAAATATAGTTTCTAAAAATGTCATATCATTAAGACTGAGTTTTCTTCAAACAATATAGTGATAAAAGTTAGAAAGAAAATAACAAGATAAGGATATAATCATACATTTGGGAATTCTTATAGCCACAAGAGGGCATCAATTAAAAGTTTGAATAAATATACATTCCAAGAGAAAATAGAAAAGGGCCTGGAAAGAAAGGTACAGAAAACTAAAGACTTGTTCTGCGTAGTTATCAAGAATTCTAAATCTCTCTAGTGAACAACCAAAGCATATCAGATTCTTGAGCAATAGTTCTCCAACTTGCCCTCAGAGGGCTTCCTGAATTGCAAATTACAGAGTCCACCAAAACTCTATCTAGGTAGATTTTAGGTAGGACCTGAGAATTTGCATGTTTAACAAGTTTCCAAAACACACAAATACTTCTGGTCAAGAACCATAGGTAGATTCAGTGAACTAAAATAACTAGCCCCTTTGCAAACAGTAAACTAACAGTAGTTTTATAGAAGATTATGGAAAAATCATGTTGTTTTTTAAAAGCAATTATTTCATCTCCCATCCAAGACCAGAGAGCAATGGCAATAAATGCAGCTGGTTGGAGAAAGATGCTAGCGAGTGGTGGGGAAAGCAACGCAGAGATGAGCTGCCTGGCCCAAAGGCACTGAGGTTTGATTAGAGTAAAATCAGTCACTATGTGAGACAAATTTATTAATCTGGATCGCCTGATGAGGAAAGGATGGATGTCTGGTGATTTCAAGTAAGGGGAAGAACTAGCTTCCTGGGAAATTAGTTTGATTCTTACAACCAGGAAGAAACAGAAATCAGTACAGTGGACATAAGTCACAGCTTACTGCCAGAAAGACTGAAAACTATATATCCTGTCACCCATGAATCTGTGGTATGTGTTTCCAGTCATTTGTGGCTAGAAAAACTGGAACCTCTTAAGAGCAGAGCTGCTTACATTTGAGTAAACCATTAAAACTTGGGTTCGGAACTCACGAGCCAGCAGAGGTGGAGGAATGGTGTCATCCTCCATGTTCCTGTACCACACAAATCTTGAGGTTCTTACAATGTTCAAGGTGGGGGAACTCTAAAAATCATTGAGTCCGACATTTTTCCTGTCTTGGAAAATTAAAAAAGCCAAGCTTTATTAATTTAATTTAACAAAGTGAAGAAATGCAGCATTTGTTGCTTTCCAAGTGCTTTGGGACAACTACTTTTTTTTTTTTTTTCAATTCCAGAACACAAGTTGAGAGTAGTTCAGCCTAATTTGGAGCCTTAACTTGACACCTGTTGGTTTAGAGAGTAAAATATGCAACCCATTCTCTCTCACCCTCCCTATCCTAAGAATTTACTAAAAAGCCATCAGTTCCAAGCCTGCTGCTTTTGGCATGAGGTGGTACAGCCTGTTTCCCATATTGCGAAGAGTGAATCAGCTGAGAATTATGTAAGTGTTTGGAGCATGCCAAGATGTGTATCATGGTTAGAGATGGGAACCTGTTTGGATCTCAGCATAAATAAGCCTCTTAGCAGGATGCTTGAGCTCCATTTCTATACTTACACAATGTGGAATAAGGAGCTAATCACCGAATAATAAAATGATTAATAAATGGAAATAATACAGCAAAAGCAGAGGTTCCAAACCAGTGGTGTGCAAGTCCTATCTTCTGAATGTTTGTACCCTTCATATTTCACAAGTTGCAATGTACTCCTCAATGCAGTTGTATTAGAAAATGAGCCTCTTGGAAGATAATTTGATTAGTTATCTTATGAAATAGGCCTCACCCCTCTGCCATACGAGGATCAACATGAAGGCAGAATCTATGAACCAGCAAATGGGCTCTCACAGATACTGAACCTCCCGGTGCCTTGATCTTGGAATTCCTGACCTCTATGCTTTTCAAAATCAATTTCTATTTCTTCTGAGCTGCCTGGTGTACAGTATCTTGTTATAGTGGCCCAAATGGACCAAGGCAGCAGGTAAGCAGTAAACATCCCGCATTTCACGTGCATCCCACATTTTGTACATCACATGCATGGGCCAAGTCTGGCACATCAGCTATTTGTGTAAATAATGTTTTATTTACACACTCATTTGTTTACCTGTGTCCTGTGGCTGTTTTCGTACTTTAATGTCAAGGTAAATGTTGCAAAAGAAACTGTATGGCCTTTAGAGCTGAAAATACTATCTGGCAATTTATAGGAGAAAAATTATAGAAAAATAGAGAAAAACTCAAAGGGTTCCAGTTCATTAACTTCACCTGGATTATGATCCATTAAAATTTCATTTATATCTTAAAGGTCTGGGTCTCTCAATGATGTCTGGTTATGGTGACATCTATGGACAAATTTGGGAAAAAATATCAATATCCCTGACTGTGAAGTCTGAACATAATGTCTCCATTCATACAGTCTGTTCTTTTTTATGTTTAGACTTTGGTCATTAGTCTCTAACTTCAGATCTACCTATCCATCTGGGCCCTAAGGTGGATGAATTACTGCTGTGGTGCCCCACAGCTGCTCTGTGAAGCAACAAGTTGCTTTCAGGCCCTACCTTGATTTTTTACAGTTTTAAGGTGAAGAAATTGGCAAGTTTGTCCTTCCTATTCTGTGCTTTTTTTTTCTTCCTTGGAAATTTTCTCAGTGACAGTGACCTAGTGCCCTCATCCCCTTTCCTTCAAACTCTTCCCTATTAAAAAAAGCAAACAAACAAACCCTGAAACTCACAGTAAGATACCAGTAATATATGAAAGTTCCAGAACCATCAGCATTTAACTATGGTAAATAACTTCTTTCTATAGTCTCTCTCTTGTTAAGGTGGAGATACAAAGATAAAGGAAAAAAAACCCCAGCAAGTTGACTATAGCTTTTTCCCTAACAGCAGCTGCCCTATGCTTAATCAATAATGCAGAACCCCTACATCAAAGTAAAGCAGAATGCTTAATAAAGTGCAGATCCTCAAGCCCCATCATTGCCTTGTTGAATCAGAATATCTGGATTTAAGAAGCTTTCTTTTCAGAAACTATATGATCCTTACACTGAAAGAAGTTTGAAAACTACTGCACCATACTGTGTATGACCCGTTATTGCCCTTCTCTATTAGTCGAAAAACTAGAGAAACAGATATAGCACAAGATATACAAATATATAAGACATTACAAAATTGTTTTATGATGGTCAGTCACAGAGCCAGAAGAGGAAGGTGCAGAAGATGTCTGCACACTGGTAGCTGAAGGATTCAATCCAAGGTTTGGAGTTCCCTATGGCGTCCCATACGAATTCATATCAGGAGATTGCCAGGTCCGTGATAGAAAGTTGAAGAGTCTAGGCCAGAAGGCCAAAGGATCCAAGGCAGAAGCCAAAGAGTTTACACAGGAAACCAGTAGATGACACCCAAGCTGAAGGTGAATTCTGGAGCTCCTCCAAAGAATGGAACCCCATCCATCCTTCCTCATTTCCCTTTTATGCTATCTAGTGGGTCCTCTACACCCTAGGGTCTAGAATTCCTAAGCTGATTTAGTTAAGCTTCTAAACTTGTCAAATTGACACAATCAATCAACCACTACAAGTCACCCCTTGTTATGTGGCAACCAGACACACTTCTTTAAACCAGTCTCCAGACACCAAGACATGCATATAATTGTGCCTAACACGTAACTATCCTGTGCACAAATGGAAATGTACTAATTCCCTCACCAGAATACAAAGTAAGTTTTCTTTGATTGATGCTTACTCTTATCATTTCATAATTTCAATATCATTTACATATTTAACAATCCTTAAGAAGCAGTATTAAGTCTATTACCATTAGACTTAATACTGCTATATTATATTATATTATATTATATTATACTATATTATATTAGAATGATATTAAGGGGAAAATAGTACAATTACAATCCTCATTTCTGTAGCTGATCATGGAGTTGTAGTTGGTATTTGGAACTAGTTTCTTCTACTACCCATTCCGTATTCCCTTGGCCTTCAGCAAGCACCTCAGCAGGTCTTGGTTCTTTCCCTGGTAGTGATCCATACCTTCATTCTTGAAAGCTCTGGGACAATTTGTCATTCTGCCTGTATTAGGTTGTTGTAGTTTCCATTGACTTTAATAATAGGGCACGGTATTACTAAGAGGTGCCCTAAGGGATCTCCTATATTCCACACCTTCCCACTGGATTTGTACTTTGATGAGCAGCAACAGTAGGCTGGCCCTCTTCCAGGATCTCACTTTGCTCAGTCTGGCTGGTGGTTAATGGTCCCCCGAGTTGCCACTTGAGATGACAAATTTCTCACAGCTCTCTGATGGAAAATGGTGTTTGTGTAATGTTTCAGAGCATATAAGGCATGTTTACATGTGTTTTCACAGTAACTGCACAGAGCAATGCTGTGAGGTAATTATTAGTATGTTTCAGGAAAGTTGCTTCATTTCCTTAATTATAAAATGAGAACTTTAATATAGCCTATATCAAAAGATTGTGAGAATTAATTAATTGAAATAATGTACTTAAAGTTTATAGCATGTGGGAAGTGGATAATAGAGGTCGAAAATAATTATTATTGATTTCACATAAGAAAATTAAAGCTCAGAAAGTTTATCCAATACATCAGTTATATGTCTTGTAAGATGATGAGAGCAAAGTTTGGAACCCAGTGCTTCTTGAAGTAAGTCTTTCTTCTACCCAGCTCTGGGTAGAACCAACTTCTACCCAGAGGTTGATTTATTGCAGAACAAATGAAGAATGAACTTCAGAGCCCTTCATTTGCATGAATCCCTTCCAATGTTCCTAGAGTGACCCAGCAATACAGTCACATTGTTGTATTTTTTTAAATATTTGCAAAAGTTAGATAACTTAATTATAGTTAGCAGAGAAAAAATTCCTTCCAGACTACTCTGTCATGCATACCCATTTCTTTGTTGACATTTGAGTGGCCATAGCATTTTAAAATGGTAGTTACAGGAAATTGAGTTGGGAGTACTTTTTAATGCACTGTATGTAGTTACATGATTATTAGCAGTCACAAGTAGGCTTGTTTTCCAAAAATAATCACACTGATCATTTTCTCATCCACGTGGGATAATGACACAAAGGTAGGCAGGCTAGAATTGATAGTATATAAAAATGTGCCATAGTGAACAGCACTGAAAGTGTATGCAGTGGAAATGAAACTACTTGTGAACTATATGGAACCAGAAGCCATGCCATGCAAATTCTTACTGATAGAAAGCAAGTAAAATTATAAATAGCCATTTCAGTTCTCACTAATGAAACATGCAAATTATTTCTTGTGAGAAATGTTCATAATCATATGGTATATAGAGTGCATACAAATATAAAAGTTCCATAGTTATTTTTCCTCCTTTTTTTTGTAAAAATGGCACAAAATAGAATTCTTGAAGATTCTTCAATTTGTTATGTTACAAAACAAAAAAAAGTAGTACTGAATTAAACAAGTTAGTAGAGACTATGTATTGATCACTGGTTTATATGTTTTTCCCTTCTAAGAATGGAATATTTAAGTCATTTTGATGTTAAATGTTCTCCAAAGGCCCATGGGTTCAAGACTTTTTCACCAGGGTGGAAGTTATGAGGTGATGGGACTTTAAAATGGTGAGCCTAGTAGGTTATTAGGTCTTCTTGTGAGACTCCTACCCTTCTTGCTCTTTTGTTTCTCGTCATGAGGTGAGTGGTTTTGCTCCACCATAGATCTTTCCATGTGTTTCCACCATGATGTGCTGCCTCACTACAGAACCAAAGCAGTAGGGCCAGTTGATCATAGACTGGACTGTACAAAGCTGTGAGTGAAAATAACCTTTTATCTTTACAAATTAATTATCTGCAGGTATTTCATTATAGTAATGTGACAAATTCAAATATTAAGTTAGTAATAAAATATCTTTACTCAAAGAAAAACCCAAGTGCAAATGATTTCACTGATGAACTTTCTCAAATAGTTAAGGAATAAATTAAAATTCATTCAGAAAATAGTGAACAAGGGAACACTTTCCAACTCATTCTATGAGATCCTTACTCCTCATACAAATGTATCATAAAATGAAAATGATAGGTCATATCCCTCATAAATAGATGCAAAAGTCTTTACCAAAACAAAGGCAAACCAAATTCAGTATTATACATTAAAAAATTATGTATTTTTACCAAGGAATGCAAGGTTGTTTTAATATCTAAAATTCAATTAATGTAATTCATCCTATTAATTGACTAAAGAACAACCCAATAGGATCATTTTCAAAGGTTTGGCAAAAGTACTGACAAAGATCAATGTTCATTCATGACAAAATCGCTCATCAAACTAGTAACACAAAGTGTATTAATCAGCTTTTCATTGACCAAATACTTGAGAAAAACAATTTATAGGAGGAAAGATTTATTTTGGCTACTGGTTTCGGAGGATTTAGTCCATGGTCACTTGTCTTTGTCATTTCTGAGCCTATGAAAAGGCAGAAAATCATGGCAGAAGAATGAGGCAGAAGAAAGCTGCTCACCTTGGCAGCAGGAAACAGAGAGTGGAGAGGGAGAAAACGTGCTAGAAAGCTTCATTTTTCTCTCACTTTTGTTCCATCGGTAGTTAGGCATTGCCACTCACGTTCAGTCTGAGTAGATCCCTACTCAGTCTGTCATCCCATGTGCCATTTGTCTCCAGAAACACCCCCAGATGCACCCAGCAGTGTGCTTTATTAACTTCCTAGGTGTTTTTCAAACTAATGAAGTTGACAATCAAGATTAACCATCATAAAGGGCAACTTCCTCAACTGGTTAATATTTAAAAGACAAAAACACTAGCTTAACCTTATGCCCTTAACCTTATTCTCAGTGGTGAAAGATTGAATGAGTGCTTTCTCTGAATATAAGGAACAATTAAGGATTTCCATTTTCACAACTTCTATGCACAGTTGTATAAGAGCTTCTTGACAGCTCAATAATGCAGTCATGGAAAATTAAAGGCATGCAAATTGGAAAGGAGAAAGTAAACTGTCTTTATTGACAAACAGTATGATCCTAAATGTAGACAATCATAAGAAATACACACAAGAAAACTCAAAACAACTACTAAAATTAAAAATTAAGTTTAGCAAAGATACAGGATACAAAAGCTGTAAACAAAATAAGTCAATGTGATTTCCAAATGTTAGCAAAAAGCAGTTAGAAAACAACATTAACATGATTCCACCCACAATAACATTAAGAACTAAAATAAAACAAAACAAAATATTTAAGAATGACATTTAGAAAAGACACAGAAATAGCCATGACAGAACTTTCTGGGTTGGTAGAAAAGCTTTAAAATATGTCATACAACTATAATAACTTATTAAACTTCACCAAACTGGTAGTGGGCACTGAGCTACAATCCCATTTCCCCTTTTTACTTTTATTTTGAGACAGGGTCTCACTAAGTCACTAAGTTGTCCAGCTGGGCTCATATTTGAATCCTCCTGCCTCAGCCTCCCAATGTGCTGGCATTACTGGAATGTGCCATCACTTCCAGCTTACAATGGTAAATTTTACAGTATGTTAATTACATGTCAAGAATGTTTATTACAAATATACAGAGAAGAAGTGAATTATCTTTTTATTCTCACAATCCTTTTTAAGAGACAAAATTATTGGTACATGGAGGCAATCAAAAATTATGCAGCCAAAATGTAAGGGGAGTATTTTAGAGGCTTAGAGATCAATTAGTAAAGAAAAATATCTTTTCTGAATTATGTTGTATTTGTGAACACCAAATGTTTTCTTTCTAAATAAATTCTTGCCTTATTTTCATTTATGGTTTGTCTTTTTTAAAAAAATAGTCTTCTCTAAAATTGGGTAGATTTGAATCTCACAAAATCCACCTCTGCTCTGACCCATGTTGTAGTCTCTGTTTCTAGAGGAAACCACTTCCGTTCATCTATTACATAGCATTTCAGAGATAATCTAAGTAAATAAGAATAATACAATCTGAATTAATAATAATGTAGTAGTTAATATAGCCTTCTAAGGACAAAGAAGTATGCTAAGGGTTTTTTATTTATCAAGTTACTTAATCCTTATAGTGACACTGTGAGATGGATACTATTTTTATCCCATTTTGTACATGAGAACACTGAAGCACTGTAACATAACTTGTCTATAGCACATTTCAAATCTGGGCAGTCTAGTTGCAGAATGTGTACTCCTAAGGATTACATAAAATTACTTCTCACAAGGGAGTACTATTGTACCATAAAGAAGTACAAACTAATCATTTGTAGGAAAATGGATGGACCTTGGGACCATAATTTTGAGTGAAATAAATCAGAAACACAAGTTTAAATACCTCATGACTTCTCTTATATGAGAAACCAAAATATAAATAAAGAACAGAATAAAATACAGATGATAAGAAATAGGCAGGTAGATCTTTTGTAAATGGAAGAAGGAACAAGAGATGGAGCGAGAGGGCAGAAGGAAAGAAGAAAAATAATTCAGACGTGTTATGTACATGTGTCAACTCTAGGAGGAACGTAATCATTACGTGCTACACAATATAAATTAAAATAAAGCAACCGCCTCTCAACAAAGACATAGGAGAGTGTGTGTGTGTGTGTGTGTGTGTGTGTGTGTGTGTGTGTGTGTTGTGGCAGGGAAGAGAAGTGTTATAGTGTAGAGCTCTGTTTTTGTACACCTATTATGTACTGTTTCCCATACTGTGTCTTCATGCTCAATAGTACATCTTGGATTCAGGACTGGCTGGCAATATAACTTTGAGTGCAAAGCAAAAATGTGAAATTCTTTATTCAAAAATGTTATAGAAGTCAATTGCATACCTCAAATCATTAAATCAAGCATAAAATTTTTAAATGGAGAACCCTGTCCAAAGTCAATCCTATTTGGAGTGCCCCTGGTCATGGACTTATGAAGTCAGTCCTTTAGGGAGATCATAAAACTCAGAACTTTTGTGTCTACTCATGTTTATAACTGCTGCTTCCCACTGACTATCATTAACTCATCATAGAATCAGATGTCACCCTCATACCACAAATTATGGACATGCCAGCTTTTTTGTCAACACTGTCAGCTTATCAGAGGGATGGCAACAAGCACACCCACATAGTTCCTGATGTTGACTGACAGAAAATAACCAAATCCTGGCTGCATAAATACGCAGGCAGTGATCTGGAGATTAGAAATCTTTCATTGATAGCTATCTTGCCTCTTATCTTTAACCTTATTTTTAGCAAGATAATTTAGGTCATTGATATTGATGAGACCAAAGAAACTAATCAATCCTCTCCCTTCACCAAAGGGAGGGGATTCACCATTTTTTTTCTAACCACAGTTGCAGTATACTTTCAAATAACATTTATTAAGCTCTTTTACTAAAATCATATGGAGAAAAATTGTAAATGGGCTCTTAGCAGCATTTCATATCATTTGGACTATTTCTTGCCTCTGTAGGAAAAGCAGGAACCATATTAGGAGCTTGAGCTCAGCTGACTGCTCAGATCAGAAGCGAAGGTCCTCCATATACATTTCTGAGCTGTTTTTGGAGGGTTTGCTTTGTTTTCATCCAGTGTGCATTTTTCAGCTTATGACCTATATATAGTGACTTTAGTAAATTAATTTGACAGCTTATCCACAAGCTGCTTGAATGAATACTATCAACCCATAGACTATAAGGCACTAGCTAGACAAAAGCCAATTCCAAGCTACCCAAAAGACTGCAGGCTAGAAAAAAGGGAGCCAAGAGAAAAATTTCCAAAACATTTCCATTCAGAAGCAAGATGAAACTTGTTGACTAAGGTAGCAACATTATCTAGGGCATGCATTTGACAATTTGGCACAGGTGATGAAACTGACAAACACATGCAAGAAAAGAGCACAACATTATCTGTAAATTGGTTGTGATTGAACACTTCATGTCATCAAGGGAATAGAGGCAATGAAAGAAAAGCCTTATTTCTCTGCAAAGAAAAGAATTGCTGTCAGAAAAGAACTAGGAAATAAAGGAGAAAAATGTCTTAAGAGAGATCACTGCATTTGGTAAAGTGCATATTGTAAAAAGAAAAGGGAAAAGCAGCTTGATTCTGAAACTCTATTCAGTGTAATTTTGTGTAAGCTGTTCTCTAAGGAGTAACACTGAACCCTAATCAGCCGGCATCATCTTCCAGATGGCTCTAAGTGTGCCTCAATCTGTTTTTAAGAGAAAGTGGGATGATTCCTTACTATGAGGGAAGGCACATATTGATATTTGATCAAAAGATTTTGCCAATACATATTTATAACTTAAAAAAGTACTTGGGGAATGGTTTGCAAGGATTTTCCTTTTGCCCATTCCCTGCCTGGCATTTGTTGGCTCCTGATCGTTGAGATGATGGTGTGCTTCAGCAGAATTCAGGCTTTTGAGTAGCTAAATGGCATGGCCACAGCTTTTTAAAATTTTAAATAAAAGGCCTTTACTGCACACTTGTTGAATGAATAACGTAGAGATCACATCCCCATATCCAAAGAATCCCCAGATGACAAAAGGAAAAAATGTGAACTGAAGAGGAAGCTAGGTTGGTTTGCATCAACCAAAGGCAAAGAGCCAGAGATACACCTTTGACTACCAAGAGCAGGATGATATAAATGTGGCTCCCAGATTTGATCTTGTGGCATTTCTGGCTTCATAAGCAAGTTCAGCAGATTTTCTTATAACCACAATGAGAAGGATTTACCTGAAAGAATACTAATACATCAACAATGAAGTTGAAATTGCTGAAGAGATGCTGAGAGAAACGATTGTTGAGAAAGGATTCCTGGTGATTGCACTAATCTATTCATTCATTTATTCATTATGGAACAATACTGAATACATACAGATCAATCAAATAATGTACCCTGTCTGCTCAAGTTTACAAGTTAGTTGGGATAATTCAGTAGTTGAGAACTATGATGCTATTGTCATGAGAACAGAGTTTGAAAGTGACTTAATGTTGACTTGGAAGGTTATAAGATCAACCCAAAGAAGAAGAAAAAATCATAGACTTGAAAAATGAGTATATCTTGGCCAGGCAAAAGGTTGGGAAAGATACTGTACTCAAAAAAGAATAGCATTTACAAGCCCACGAAGGATACTGGGAGTTAAGGAGACCTCATGATGATAAGGGTAGAGTTGACCTTGGGAAAACATGGAAAAAAGAATGAAGTTAGATCAATTATAAGGACAATGAGAATTCACTCATCCTCCTTTGTACTTGCAAAGGTACCTAACAGACTGTGCTATATGCTGTTAGAAATACAAAGGTCAGCAAGAAGTTGTCTCTACTCTCAAATTGCTTGAGTCAGTAGCAAATTCTCAGGGTCCAGGATCTATGTCAAATCACCAAACAGATAATCCCTTAATTCCTGATCTGGCTGATGTCCCATAATGATACTGAGTGCTGATTCAGAAATGCTGGTTTGTGACAGAAGAAAGGATAACCTCACTCTTCACATATATGGTATCAGCTGTGATACTGATATGACAGTTTGTGGGTACATTGAATACACACCGAGAGAGAATCTCAAATCTTCTGCATTTTTCCAATATTAAGAAATAAAGATCTAGGGAAATTATTAATCAAAATGATGTCTTTTGAATTCTGGAAATAAGAAGATGGAATCACGACTGTTTAAATATGTGTGAAGCTAATCTTAAATACCAAGCTGCTCAGTATCATGGGTGAAATGAGTATTATTTAATAATCTTTTCTTTTAAAAATAAGTTTCATGAGATGATAGTAGGCTTTTTGATAAGGCCTTTTCCAGACCTCCAGCAGGTGGACTTTAGTTCCAACGTTAATCAGAGCTCTGATTTACTGATCTTCAAAGCATTTGTTCTTTGAACAAAAAGTTATGACTAATTACAACTAAACAAATGAACTAATTACAATAACAACCTTGAAAACCCACTAACTGAGGTTGCAAATTCCCAATCTCTGATCAGAAGACTACTGGAACTAGTGCAAAAAATATTTCAAACAGATGTATTTACCAGCAATCCCTGTGTACTGAACAAGTGAGCTGATACAGATCTTTGTGCTGGCCCTTAAAAATATATTCACTGATTTTTATGTTCTAATAAATAGAAAACATTGCTACTCACTTTATGGTGAGTTTTTTTCCTCATACATTCTTAAGCAACATACTCCAAGAGTATGATTATGAGATAACAAGAAACATTTTGATCCTAAAAGGAATTCCCATTTTCCGGTGGAGACGGCCTATTAAGCTATTTCTGCAAGTGAATTTTTTTCTTTTTCCTGTTGTTTTATTCACAGATCACTTTTAGGTATATTGTATACAACTTTGCAAGCAAACTATCAGAGGATATAATCCATCCTAGCAGAGCTTTAGTTTGTGTAATGTCATGTGCTGTTTTCTACCTACACAAAACCTCACAAAATCTCAAGCACTGTTAAAAAGTAAAGAATATATCACCTGGTCTACTTAGAAGTGCAAAGTTATATTTTAATCTCAATTGCAGCAACTTTCCTTAGTTCAATTTATCACATGATGTTATCGCCCTTCTCCCTTGCATGATGCTTTTTTCATGCTGTTTTTAAAGATGTAATTATTGAGATGACTCACTGCAAGTTATCTCAAATTCTTTTTGGAAGTAGGTGTGGCATGAATAATAACAAACTAATTAACTTGCAATATTGTACAAAAAATAGGTTCCATTATAAAGCCAAAGTTCTTAAAAACTTACAGATTTTTTTTGAATATTACATCACATGAGGCCTAAATCCTTGTTAGAATAAAGAAAAACATTTTCAATGTCAAACAAAATTAATTCAACATTTATTAGCCCTTTTATAGCTGCTGCTTGGTGCTAGGAAATGAAGATAAATGAGAATCACCTACTACGCACTTACTCTCTACTAGCTCAGAAGATGATGGGAGTGGAGGTGGGAGATGTGGCCACCCTCACAATTTCAATATTGCTTTTGTTTGATATGTGATAGATGCATAGAACAGAGAGCAGAGACATCTTTATGTCACTAGGAGAAACAGACAACAAATCAAGACAGATTGTCTCATGAAGGAGTCATGGGATTAGCAGTATTTCATCATGTAAAAAAGATGGGGAGGTTAGTCCAGCAAAAGGAATCATTTTAAACAAAGGCACTGTTCCAATTTACCTCTACCTCCGTGGCTGTTTTATTATCTCTTTTTCCTTGACCCACCCCTAAAAATTATGGGTTACTCAGGACTCTAGCTGGGACCCACTTATTTTCTCACATGACAAACAAGTCTTAAGCAATCCCGTCCACACCCATGAATGGCTCTGTTCCCATCTTTATGTTGATGACAACTGAATATGTATCTGTAGCCCCAATCTCTTTGCATAACTCAAGGTGAATATAATCAAACCCTTTATAACCTCTCCAGTATCTCTCAGATACCTCAAACCCAACATGTTCAGAACTGCATCTTTGTCCTTCTCACACTATTTCCCTAGTTTTTGTTTTGGCGACAGGCACTATGGTGTCCCAGGTGCTCACATCAAAACCCTGGGACTCATCTATTACTCCTTTTTTTTTTCTCCCACAGCCCCTGTGACTCTCCAGGTTCTGTTATGATAGTCTCTGAAGTGGCTTATGAATTCATCTTCCCTGTGTGTGTGTCCCTATTTTGTGTACCTGATTCTCAATCAGCCACAATCTATCTCCCAAATTGCTAAGCAGTCCTTAGCCAGCCAGTGGAAAGGAGGGGTCACCAAAGGCACATGGAGGTGGTACATGGCAGAAGGGAGGCTCAGAGGTTCTATTGGCAGTTACAGGTGAGTATGCCAGTGATTGAAAGTTGCAAATGAAGCATACACAACACATGGCACCCCTATGCAGTGGGAAGGAATCACCATGCTCCTGACAAGTCCATTCATTTAGGTCAAAGTGTTGTTCTCTTTTGGTCACAGACCAAGAGTAATGATGGAGGTTTCTGTGTAGGAGGTGAGGTGATCTCCTGATTTCCACCACTGATTAGTAGTCTCACTTATGGCCCCTCTGCTAAATATGAGATGTCCTGGGCTCAAGGACTCAACAGAAATTAAATTACTGAATGAATGAATCTTATATCCTTCTCAACAACTGTCGGTTTATAGGCATTGTTCATTTTTCTTAGGATGTGTTGAATTTGTAAATTTGTTTTATAATAAAAAAGTTAATTCTACATGTGTCACTTTTACTACAAAGAGATTTTTCTAGTTTTGTGGGTATGGACATTTCTGCAAACAATTTTGGCTACATGGTATGTGATCAACTTTTCTCTTCCAAAGTAATCTTTCCTAATTTTTGCATAAACCCCAATCCTTGAAAATCTCGAAATGGATCAAGGCAATGGAGTCCAGACCAAAAGGATACTTTATGTCATAGGAAGCCCAGGGCTCAAAACCAAATGCCATAATTCAGGCAGTGCTCTCCACATGAACATGAAACAGTTCCACATTTTAAAAAGTTAACTGAGTGACAGGAATATGTTTTTAGTATAACCATTTCATTTGAGGCTATTTTCAGAATGGCCATGATGCCAAGGACAAGTTGATCAAGTGACTTCCCCTAAGTGTTTGGCAGTCTACTCCTGTGACAAGCTGCCAGTTATCAAAAGCACAATCAAGCTCTGCAGGACTGAAACCTAAGCCTGCAGGGCTGAGACCACATTGCTTGGAAAACAGGCTCCCAGTGTGCTGAGACCCCCCACATATTCATCTGGGTTCTCTTCAACTCACTTAAAACAGCCTCTTAATAATATTATTAAGGTAATTGTGATAAAGAGTGTTAATGCTATAAAAAAGATGGAAATCAAAACTCCTTTCTCCAGTCCCTCTTCTCCTTCCCATAGATCTATGTCAGCTAAATTTTTATCCAAATAACAAAATACTGCTCCACATCCTGCTTTTTTCACTTAAAGCTTTATATATCTATAATATATAGCAATAATCTGTATGTATGAGCAATAATCTGTATGATAAACACTATAAAAATTGGTAAGCCTTGAACAAATATATTAAGAAGAGATTTTACATGAAATCAAGGAAATAATGAAAAGTCTGATAACCATAGATAGGAAATGTAAAAGAATTGGAATTTGGGGGTATCTATCACTGTAAAATTAAAAATTGAAATCTAAAATAAGTGGAATGATTTCCCAAGAGTTTTTCAAACCATTTATAAAGTTGCCATGAGATCAAGTATGCAGAGATCATCTTAAATTCAGGGAATACTAACTCCAGCTGATCCGCTTGCCGAGTCACCATGCTTGCCCAACGAGCTATGATGCCTCCAGTAAACTCACTGCACTGTGTCTAATAAGTGCCTAACACCCCATAAATGTTTGTGGCATGAAGGAATCCACTATGCAAAATGAACCAGCAATTAATCTTGAGAAGTCACTTTCTGAAGTACTTTCTTCTATGGGAATGTCATCCCTGGTTCTGCAACAGCTGCCACCTGCAAGTTAGATGACAAAAATGTCTTCTTTTGTTTACCCCCTACCCTCATAAGGCTTAGACACAGATTCTGATTTAGTAGGAGCTTAATAGCAGAGCCATCCTTATATTTTCCTACTCAAATTAACTGAAGGCTATCAAATCCACCCTGGTTAATATCGGATGTCCACAGCTTATCAATTTTCTTCCTGGTGAGTAAAATCAGTATCTTGGGGGAAAAGGAGTGGTAGAAAGAGAATGAAGCCCTAAGACTTTGATTTGGGGGTAAGTAATTAAATGAATCTTTTCCTTGTGCAGTTTCACATAGTTTTCATACAGTTCTTACAGTAGCTCCTAATTATTTAACAAGTTCAGAAGAGATGTCACTTCTGCTTTGTTGAGATGCTTACCATAAAAATAGTCTGAGGCTTTGTTCACTAGGAAGGGGAGGGAGGACGATGGTATCTAACAAAAGCACTTTTTGTTGATTTGAGAGTGTAACTAGACAAGAATGAAAATGGAAATTAGATTTCATTACCGGAAAAGGATTTTATCAGATGAAGCATGAAAAAAATGTTATTAAAACTGGTTAGAGAACTTCCTTAGTAAGGAAAGGAGAAATATATACATCTCACTATTTCAAGGAGAGTAGTCTTCTCTGTGTTTTATTATATGATTTAATTAATAGAGAGGACTGGAAATCAAGACAGTTGAGTTCTCTTCCCATCATTTGAATGCTTTCCCACTGCTCTTTCTGACTGGCTAAGACAATTGACTGCAACTTGATCAAAACATCCTCTGTGTGCAGTGGCTTAAAGCACAGCTCTTTAACCACCATTAGAGAACAAGCAATCTTAAGTAAGTCATTACATTCTAAGTACTTCTTAATTCAGAAATCAGGGGACTAAGTGTAGGCAGGAGATTTAAAAGTCCATAATGATATCTGCTTAAATGAGATTTCTGGAGATATGTTGTAAAAATCTGCAGAATTCTGTTATTCAACAGCTACTTGGAAAATTGAAACCCATGGGCAGACAAGGAAGAATGTGTATTGTTTTCAGTACTAGCTCCAGGTGGAGCTAATTTTATGCTTTTTGGAAGCTAGGTTATCACCCACTCCTGTTTTTCTGCTCTTGTCTCAATGACTGAAACACCTGAGAGAGGCAGGGTTCTTCAGTATTAGGTCATCAGACACTTCTGCAGGTTCCAGACAGATATGCAATGTTCAGACCAGAGGATCTCAGCTCTGGCAGAACACCGGGGTCAACTGAGGCATTTAAAAAATTAGTGCTGTCAGATGTAACTGGGACCATTTAACTCTGAATCTCTGAGAAGGGAATCTTGCTATCACTACTTTTAGTTAAAAACTCCATATGAAATTCTAAAATACACCAGGGATAGAAATTACATCCTGAAGACAGAGAACAAACAGAAACTCCCTAAGATTGGTCTTGTCACAGGCTTTGCTAGATCTTCAGTGTGGTAGAATCAGCTCTGTAGAGATTTTTTGCTCCCTAGGGAAGCTTGCCTTCACATTACAACTTTGGGACCAGATTAAATGGACCTCCAAGGTCAGAGTGGAAAAAAAATAAATCCAACTGTCCTAGTCAAAATCCAAAACCATGTGCCAGGGTAGAGACATCTAAGAAATGTCTTAAAGAAAGTTGAAACTAGCACTACCCACTTAATTTGAGACTACTATACATGCAATGCTATGTGCTGAGCCATGTTTGTATCTCATTTCACCGGCACATCAGCATATTTGCTTTGGGTTAACAGTCCATTTTACAGATGAGAAAGCAGAGATGGTTCAGAAAGCTTCAGAAATCAGAACAAAACCACTCATATGGAAAGTGGCCAAATTAAGATTTAAGTTTTTCAAATCCCTAGTCTGGTTTTTCTGTTCTCATGATACCATTTCTGGGCTGCTCTACCAGTGTGCAATCAAGCATCAGCTGCAAACAGGAGCTAAACTGGTTCATCTTCATGATATTATGAACCTTTTCTCTATTCTTGAACATGAAGCTAAGGTTTCAGAGTTTTTTATGTTTTTAGACCAAAACTAAACCTCTCAAGATAAATTAGTAAGTATAAAAGAATTGCTCCTTGTCGAATTTAGATTTAAGTTAGAAATTGAGCTACCTGTACCAATATACACTCTCCCAAAGGGGTGGTTCTTTTCCTAAATTGTAGAAGAATGAGAATTCTAGGGAGAAAGAGGGAGGGCAACATAGAATTCTTTGGCACAGAAAAATTGCTTCCCTATAACTAATATCTGAAAAACAAGATAAAGAAAAAGAGAGTCTAAGAGACTTGGTAAGAAAATTAAGAATGCTTGCTGCTCCTCTGTGCTTCTAATAATTAAAGATTGATTTACAGTCACAAACTTTTTTAAATGGATAGAGTTAAGCTTCATTCTCATCTTAACCTGAATTACTTTAATTAATTATTTGAGAATGGAGTTTTAACTGAGGCTAGGAAAGTGATGATTTTGGAATGATGGCAGTCTTGTGTAAGACATGTAGACAGTCAGGATATAGATAAAGTAATTGGAGATAAGGATGAGTATTAATCCATTTTTTTCTTTTGGTAATGTTGAAATAATGGTAATAAACTCAGATATGCAACTGCCAGATTTTTGGTTCATGTAGTCAATAGCTTTGATCACAGGTAGGGCATTTTAGATCCCAGTAACTGTGTGTTTTACAGTTTTATTAAATAGCTATGATGTTGAATGAAATTGACCAAGAAAGGGCAAAAAGACAAAATTTTTCCCACTTTGTGAATTCCTTAGCAGGACTGCTGAACTAGGGTTTGAATTTTCCAACTTCTGTGTTATGACATAAGGATGCCCTAGAAGGGCTTGGTTTGCCAGGTGGGATCAGATGTGACAGAAGCCCTTGAGCAAGTCACTTCCAGCATGGAATATCCTTACAAATTTTTTTTTTTCTTGGTGTTACCACTAAGCTATATTCCAAATACCCTTAAATACACTTGAGCAAGTCACTTCCAGCATGGAATATCCTCAACTATATTACAAATTTTATATTTTTTTTCTTGGTGTTACCACTAAGCAAATACCAAATACCCTTAAGTTTACTCCAGTGTATGATTTATTTATTTAGTTTTGTAGTACAATGCATCAAATCCAGGAATGTTCTACCACTGAGCTACAACCCAAGGCCTTTTGGGGTATTTTGGTTGGTTTGTTTGGCTTTTGTTGTTGTTTTGTTTTGTTGACCGAGTCTTGCTAAATTGCCCAGGCAGGACAGGAACTTGTGATCTTCCTGCTTCAGCCTTTTTTTGTGCTAGTAATTTTTTTATTTTCTGAATTAACATGAAAAAAAGTGTTGGGAAGTCCTTTATACACAAAGTAACAAGTAATACAATATCAGACATTTCTAGTCCTGATAATCCAACCCAAAGTTAAAGTATCTGTACTGATTAGGAGACGCTAATCCCAGGTTCCCTCTTGTTCAGTCTAAACAACCTGCCTCAAAGCAGAGAAAACCTGCCACATTTGCAACCAGACGTTCCCTAGCAGAAGTGTGCATACATGTCTCTGCGTTTCTCCAATAGCTGTACAGGCAAGAAAGAAAGAACTACCATACAAATTCTATGGAATTTCCCTACCGTATTCCTGGGATATTCAATATTTGTACAATTATATTTAATAAGCAAAGTAACAGGTAAATATTTGCATCTTATAGTTGAGATTAGATTTAAAATAAAACATTAGAAAAATCTGAGTTTTTTTTAAAGTGGAATGTGTTATGAGGAATATATATGTAATAAAATATATATATTTGGCAGTTAAATGTGTTTATCAAATATTTATGTATATTTGGCAATTTAAATAACTGCAAATATTAGAGATTTTCAAACATCAGCTCTTTGAAGAAACAGAATGCCTTAACATGTTCGCCCCATTACATAATCTGGCAAATAAACATAAAGGCACCTGTTTAAGAATGAGCATCAAGGCCTATGCTGATTAGAAAGCATGGCATTCTAGGATTACAATTATGATTCTACTTTTACAAAATGGAAATGTACAGCTTTGTTTAGCTCTAATGCCTTTCCCTTGGAGGTTATATGAAAGAGTCACAGTACATTGAATGACCTTTAATTATTCAGTTTCCTTCTAAGGATAGTGATCTGTATTTTTGCTCCAACTGTGGGTCAGAAATTAAATAAGAGAAACTCAAAGAGAACAGCAGCCAAGGAGGAAATAAATTGAAAAACGTAAGCACCTGATCCGTTTCCTTCGGACAACTCCTTTTACACTTCAAAGCCTATATATAGTCATCAACCCCTTCCCCTGCCCTGCTTTTGAAATAAGCAAGTCTAATAACAGCAGACGTGAGTGGCAAATTTGAATTTTAAATTTCAAAGTGCTCTGAACATTGTAGGTAAGAAGCAGGCAGCAACTAGAGAGCAGAGTATAATCTTTCTAAAACTGAGCCCAGCTTCTAGCTAGGAACTGGGCGCAGGACAGAGGAGCGCTGAGGAAGCTGTCTCCTGCAGCTTCCTGGCCAGGCAGTGTGAACTCCTGTGCGCTTAGCTCATCCTTTGGGAAACAGCAGCCTGGCAAGCCTTGCACTCCCGGGAGTGCAAGGTGTGAACGGTAGGATCACCCACGTGAAAACATCTTGACTTAACAAGTGGATGCTAAGATGGCCTTTGGTTTGCCTTACCCAGAGCTTTAATGAATTATTCACCTAAAAGCTACGTCTTGATATTTTTAAGTTTGGCCTACAGGTCCATACTGAGTGTACTGCAACCTAACTTGATATGTAAACAACCTGTGAGGTGTTCACATAACAAATATCTGACCAATCACAAATGGCCATCAGTTCAGATCGGGTTCAAAGGGAGCTGCAACCAATCAAGCTGCCTCTCTACCTCCTTTCCATTTTTTCCCAAATGCCACTTCCTTTTCTCAGGGTATAAATATAACTTGCCCTGTGTCTGGGCAGAGCATTTTGAATAATTTTTGGTGGAGAGTGACCTTCTGTTCTTGAATTGCAAGTAAGTCAAAATCTTCAGAAGCAGCTTTGTTGTTTTCTCATACCGGCGTGCAGCCCTATAACCTAATGAAAAATGGCAGAAGTTTGTTGAAGGACGGGCAGCTCTAGCTACATGTGCCCCACATCACACACCGGCATTTACACCAGCGGGACTTCTACCCTCCATCCCCACAAAATATAAGTGTGTTCTTTAAAGTGAGAGGTATTCAGGAGTTGATGTTTCTAAAAACACAGGCAGATGGTAAGAAAAGTCAAGTTCAGAATGTAAAAAGAGGCTGAGCTAGAACAATGTTTTCAAGTTCAACCTAAGGTCAATAGAGTTTGTTAGATATGAGAAACATGGAAATAAATGTTCTTTCTCCTTTCCAAGTGATTTGAGGAAAATATTCACTCTGAGAAAGCATTTCCTTATGCGTCTCAAGATGAAAAGAAGGTTTCTATTTATGTAGCATCCAAATGTCCTGGTGAGAAGCAAAACTTATTTGTCAAACACGCTGAACTTACCCACCCATATTGACTCATCTACTGTCTCAGATGTGCTCTGCAATCCAGAATTTTTAAAAAAGGAAAGGCACGTATAGTTTCCAGATAGTTACTTATTCAGACTTTTGTAGCTCTGCATTTCTTTTTATACCTCACTATGCTATTTTTAAAAGCTTTTTGGTTTATTGTTAATTTTCCCCCAGTTCAGGCACAGTTGTACAATATGGTATGTGTGTTGGCTTATAATTTTGGAGCTGAATTTATGGGCCTACTATAGTTCAAATGATATTCTATTTTTGCTTGTTTTATTTTTGCCTGAGCTTGATATGTTTTATGAGGTTCTTTCCTATAGTACTGGCATTCATTATCTAGCATAACCAAAATTTTCTGCCTCTTACTTAAAATTCCTTCTAAGTTTCAAATGTATTTTTCTTTGTGTGATGTTGAAGTTTGTGATTTTCTAAAAGTTTTAATATCTGGAAACATTTCCTTCCACATCAGAAACTCAAGCTTGCAAGAATCCCTTTGGGAGTCTTTAAATGTGTATTTGGAGGACAGAAAGGCAAGACAGCCTGCCCTGGACCTCCCGTCCACTGCGTCTCTCTGTAGAGCTGTGGGGAAGGGATGAGGTTGCGGTGGGTAGAGAGTGTCTGGTTCTCCATCCCTATTCTCCAAACGCCTTATCTACCTGCTTTCTACTTTCTGCTCTAGTAAGGCACTGTCTCCCTCCTCCCATCAGTAGACTGCTCTTTTCTAGGGTTCCCACTTTCACAGTCAAAATGAGCCATCTGTAGTGCTGGGCTATCTTATGTGGGCTTACTTGACCTTCCTAGGAAAACTGAAAAACAAAGGACGAACCTGTAAAGAGGTTTGGGGAAACAAGGCAGCTCAGAAATATGGGCGCCTACATTAGGCCACAAAATAAACTTTTTCACAAATCACTCCACCCCAAAGGAAGCAATAAAAATCTAATGATTCCTCTAGAGACCCTCCATTTGCCTGGCCCTAACTCTTAACCGGCTAAATGACTTTGCATAACTTGTCCAGGACTAATTTCAGGTAAGTTAGAGATGAACCGTGCAATGAAAAATCTTCAACTTCAACTCTTGCTCTTTCTAGATGAGAACAGAAGGCTGGCACAACCCACTGGCCTGCCAAGTCAAAGAGATAGACAGCGTGACTGTTAATAAATTCCTTATTTTCTTATTTTTCCCTCACCACATCATACAGTTTCACTTACCTATAAAACTTGGCAGGGGAGGGAAGGACATTTGCTAAAGTTTCTTGATGTTTTCTTTACGATCCTTTATTTTTCTTCTATTCACAATTCTGACCTTGGAAATACCTTATCAGGGGTTTGAGCTTATTTTGTATCATTTATTTCCTTTGGAGGAAAGTATTAGAGATAACAAATTGGTAAATAAAAAGCGTGTCCCTTCAAAGAGACGGTGTTTCCAAAAAATAATATTTTCTTCAGAAATCAAATTCAGAGGGAAAAAAAGATACTGTTTGATATTTTGGGCTTCAGGGTTTTAACCATTTCTATAAAAAGATACTAGAAAGAAAAGTTAGGAGGATTGCTTCTGGAAAATGCAGCATTCTAATTCAAGTGTTGTTGGAGAAGAAGATAAAGCAGAGAGTACTCATTGTACTAATGTGAAAAAGATGAATGACACCTAAATGGGTTTTCTTTGCATCCCAGACCATGGTTAAGTGTTTTATATGCATTTGTCACTGCTATTAATGTAATCACATAAAACTTTCTCTTGTTCTCAAGTGCTTTTAAAGTGAGCTATTTGAGCTTTTGATTCTGCACGTTTTCTTTCTCTTTCAAAATTAGCAAAGGTAATATGTAAGCCCTGAACTTTTTTTTTTTTAATGTGAGAGCAGAAGTAAAGAAAAAGGAATATGGTAGTTGCTTGGGTAAATTGAGAGCTGTGGGTGTATCTTTCAAGGGTTGTTGCTCGTAATTGTAATAAAAATATCCTGAGAGATCATAAGGAACACTGCAAGTGTTTTCTGTATTATATAATATTAATGCCAGATCATCTACATAGGTCTTCCAGATAAGTCTTCTTCCTCTACTGTGCTTTCCCTCTGACTCAGGAACTTACAGCTACCTCAAAGAGAAACCCCAAATCCTGGCTGCACCCTGCCCAGAAGCAAAATTTTGGACAGAGACAGGGTAATCACTGGCTTTGCCACTGTGCTAGTTTCTGGATCCCAGAGTTAGAACCAGGGTGGGCTCTTGGCAAGAGAGAGAAAAGTTCCCCTTCACTCCTTAGTTGCACCCCTGCCTCCACTGTGAAGAGTGGACATGGGACTTGCCTACTTTCTGTCTTCCACCAGAAAAACTTGACTTAGAACATGGCTTTACCATTTCCTGGCACTGTGGCCTTGGGCAAATTGCTTCATCTTTCTAAGCCTCAATGCCTCATATAATAAATACCCACCTTACAGGGCTCCACTGAGATACTGCATGGAAAGCACCCAACAAGAGGCTGGCACACAAGATAGGTCCTCTGATATATGTTCATTCTGCCTCCAACCTATTGAAGGGTCAGGAAGTTACCAAAAATGTCTTTGAAAACCGTTTAAGTTGTATTACTCTGTTGTAGTTGAGAAGAAGCAATCCCACTTCTGTTTTATTTTAAATTAAAAAGCTTTATATTTTAGTTTAAGGTTTACAGAAAAATTGAGAAACAAGTATAGAGAGATCTCACATATCCCCTGTCCTGTCCCAATCTTCCCCTCATCAACTGTCTCATACTATTAGTATTTTGCATTAGCATGATACATTTGTGAAAATTGAGTCAATATTGAGATATTATTTTTAACTAAAGTCCAAAGTTCACATTAGGACTCACTCTTTTGATTATATTTTCTGTAATTTTTAACTAATGAATAATGACATGTGTCCAGCATTGCAATATCATGAAGAATACTTTCACTACTCTAAAACTCCCGTGTTCCACCTTCTCTTCCTTCTTTTTCCAACTCATGTCCCTTGGCAACAAGGAATCTTTTACTGTCTCTATAGTTTTTTGCCTTTTCCAGAATGTTTAATGCATGGATTTAAACATATTTATTCAGATTGACTTATTTCACTTAATAATATGCATTTGCTTCCTTCATGTATTTTTGTGTCTTGAAAGATCACTTTTTAAATCTTTAATATTCCATTGTCTGGAGATACCAAAGATTGTTTTCTCCATTCATCTATTGAAGAGCATCTTAGTTGGTTCCAAATTTTTTCAGTGTATGGAGGTTTTTATGTGGACATACAGCAGTTTTTTATTCACTTGTGGGTGTAGTTCTCAATTTTTCAAGAGCAAAATCACTACATGGTATGATAACAGTTTGTTTCATTTTTAAAAAACCTGCCAAATGTCTTGCAAAGTGACTGTGCCATTTTGCATTCTCACCAGTACTTTTTAAACACTAAAAAATTCCTTGGACTAAAGGTCACATTTCTATTACTAGGCACAAACATTTGCAAGTCCTTATATTTTGTTTGTATTCAGAAGTCAGGGTTATTTGAATTTCTAAAAGATTCAAACTTACATCCCAAGAGCTCCAGACATCTGAAAGTTATTTCTTCCTATTTTAAAGAGTATAATGGCCCATGTGGGAAAAAATTACTACAGGAATGAGGTCAAAAATGTATTAAAAGAGAAAAGTTTAGATGATATTTTTATTTTTTAAAAAATTTGGAATCAACGTACACTAAAAAAATGGCAAGTCATTTACAAAATGTGGGGACCATAAAGCCATGGAAGAACTAAATATTTCAACTGAAATGATGCTATAATTGAGTAACTCTAAGGAGAAATTTTAAAAAGCTAAAATACTGTTAATGTAGCTAATGTTACATTTTGCTTGTTCAAACTACTTTAAGGTCTCTTGCTTATGTGTGCATTGTTATAGCTTACTGAGAACCCTAAGACAAAAGTCAATCATAATTTTCTAATATAATATCTAACTTTTCACAGCTTCTCATGGTACAGGTTAAAATAAAAGAGAAAGAAGTGGGAATGGAGTTGACTTGTGTATTGATCAGCTTTCTGTTGCTGGGACAAAATACCTGACACATGCAATTTAAAGGCAGAGAGGTTTATTTCAGCTCAGGGTTTCAGATCATGGTTCATGCACTGCAAAGTAGAAACATAACGACAGAAGGACATGGCAGTAGTAAGCTGCTCACCTCATGGCGACCATGAAGCAGAGAGCAAAGGAACAGTGCCAGGCAGGAAAGGGACCAGGGACACGATGCAGTCTCCAAGATCATACCCCATTACCCTACACAAACATACACAAAAGTGTGCTTTACAAATCTTCTAGGCAATTTTCCAAGCCAATCAAACTGAAAATTATGATTAGTTATCCAAGATCATGAAAATTTGGGAGGTTTATTCTCGATGGAAGTGTTTATCTTTGAGAGATTTCTCCATGAGTCAGCTGAATTGGTAAGTTGCAGTAGAACAATTTTGTATAAACTTTTATGGCCGCTTATTCAAAACTGTGGCTAGAGATATACCAATATATGGTTAGTCCAGCAAGACCTAGGCAAAACTTTTGATGAATATCCAGTTAGCCAACAGCACTATGATTTGGCAACAGTAATGTGTTGCTGTTTTATTTTGTTTTGTTTTTTAAAAAAACAGATATTGCACTCTGTGAGCCAGACAGTGAGTTATGTACTTTCTGTGGCCATGGAACCAAATGTATTGTGGTAAGATTAAAAGAAGGAGCCAAGCATACATCAGTGGTTAAAGTGGCCAGTATTTAAGGCAGATTCCAGAAAGAGCAGAAAGGCCTAGAGATCTCAGGACAGCAGTAGAAGGGCAGAGAGAAACAACCCAAGAGCATGAATCCTCCACCCACTGCCCTTCTGCAACTGATACCCTTGCGTGCTCCTGACTGGCTTCTCCTAAACTGAGAAGTCTTCTCAAGTCCACAGATGCCATTCCCATCTGGGCACAGCTTGGCATAGACTGGCGGATGGCAAGTTAAGCAGAAGTGGATTTGACAGAGCAAAATATTGGAATGAAAAGAAACTAAATGCTAAAAATCCAAGGAGTATCTGATTTGAGAAGGTAGAGATGCAAGAATTAAAGGAAAAGCAAGGAAATCAAGTGGGTTGAATTGGTTCACACTTACCCAATGATTAAAATAACATTTCTAGTCTCAAAAGCACCACAAACACTGATTGATTAGTAAAAGTGGAATTGTAAATTTTTAATCCTATATACTTAAGATAACATTTCCAAGTGGCTAAAGGAAGGGAATAAAATTCATGCTTCCTGGGTCTGTTCCCACTTTTGGGACTTGGCAGATTTTTCAGTTTCACTCAACTTCTGAGGTCAGAGGAATCAAGTAGAAGAGGTATAAACACGCTGTGTTTTTCTGAGAGTAACAAGCCTACTCCAGTTGTTTATTTTAGATTTGCAAAAATGTTCTCATCCCAGTAGCTCCAAGGTATGTGTCATCATATATAAATTCAAACTGATTAGAGAAAATTTCTATGCATTTCAATTTTATACAATAGCCTCCTCCTGGTTCCCTGCAAATGTTAAGAATTCTTGTAGATATATTTTGTGTTGTTTCCTAATTGCAGCTATTTTTTAAAAAATGCTTTAGGACACATTTACCATTGATGAAAAGTCTCATCAGATGATTTATTAAAATGACTCATTGTATATTTAAAACAGAATCTAAAAAAAACCAATAACCTGAAATTTTTACATGTTTTCAGATTGTGGTACCTCGTTCTTGCCACTGTTTTGTTTTCTCTGCAAGTATGTGCTCTTTCAATGAAGTTTATCATTAATGACATCTATTGATAGGTTAGACCTAGGATGTCTAATCCAAGGCACTGGACTTTTAGGAGAGCTGCACTTTGTTTTGCTGCATTTAGAAGGAACAACCTCTGTGATTAGTCATCCGGATACATTATGCATAGAAGGATTTGCATGAGAACTCTGATATTACTTCTTGTTTAGAAATGGAAATCTATGAGTGAAGTAATGCACAATAGGTAAACTTTAAATAGCATTTTAGCCTTTCCAAATGTCATTACTATCTTTAAGTCAGTTGTTTTAAAATATTTGCTTCTAGTATTAAAAAAAACTGGGATTTCCTAGCTTATCAGGATATGCTAGAGATAGTTAACTTAGTTATGGTACACGTAGGATATGCAATACGCAGTACTGGGGCTATTTAAAGTAAAATAGTAAATTATGGAGTAAAATATTATGTTGTCAAATAATTCATTTTCTCTTTGGAGAAAAATTGCAAGCAAATAAAGCAGTTTCAGAGTGACTGTTAGGCAACATTTAAATATATTCAAAATAACAGTCTTAGAACTGTGGAGAAATGGTAAAAACAGAGTAAGAAGAAATCAGAATGGATTGGGTTCAGTGTTGCTGGTTTCCTGGAACTTGAGTCTTGGCCTGGGTTTTGGTGGTTAGGTAGAAAGGAGAGATCCTGCAGCAGAAGTAGTGGCATGCTAATCAAGAAAGACACCTCAGAAGTCCAGGTCACGAATTACCCATTCATAAGTACAACATGAAATGGGTGCAGGTAATGAATGTCTGCTTTAACAGTATTTGAAAGTATTTTCTAGAATTACTTCTTGTATTAATTAAGATTTGTTTTCAAATAATATAAATGACCTTGTGGTAACTAAAGTAGTATACAGAAGAAAAAAGAAAAAAGGTGGAGGGCGGTTTACATGGATACTGGGAAACCCAAGGAACTCTGAGGAAAGTTTTAAAAACACATAATGGCACTCACTGTAATAGAGTTGTCATTCACCAGAATCCCCCCTCACTCTTCACCAATGCTTTCCACGCATCCTTCTGCTTCTTTTCTGTACATTCTTCTTTTTCCCTTCTTTCCAGACTACTTTCTCAGCTGTCTCATCTCTGAAGCAGAAAGCATGATCCAAGTGTTCACAATGTCCTTCATTAGACGTTCAGAATGAGATCTGAATGCACTGTTTGCCTTCAAATTCACATTTCAGGTGCTCATCCCTGATAGGTAAGATAAGTCTGCTAGGCACTGCCACAGTGTGTAAGGAGGACTGTGAGAACATGCACCTGGGCTAGGTGGATCGGAGTAAAGAATAAATGCCGTGAAAAGATGTTGGGTAACCCATGAATTCACTATACTTAGGTATCAAAGTTCTCATTCCTTTAAAAAATTCTTATAAATTCCACTGGAATGGTATTTGTGGCAGCTCTGAACTATTTTAGGAGTTGGATTGTTCTCATGAATTGTTAGGAAGCCTAGAAAGACAGTCTTCCAGTCTTAGGATGGCGTGTCCTATGACCTCAGTCATGGTAGTAAAGTAGCTTAAGTTAGCCTGAGTTCTAGAGCTGAAGAGCAAGGGGCTGAGGTTTCTGACAGTTTTCCACAGTAAGATCTTCTCTCTCATAGTCTGTTTCCTTTACTGAAAACATATTTACTATTTGATCAAGTCACGCTGTTTTAAATCAAGCTGATTAAAAAAAAATAAAACAGGGTCCTAAATATAAAGGAGAAACTGAAGTCCACCTCCACCCCTAAAGAGAAATTAAAAAACCCTTGTCCAACCTGAGAGTCATAAGATGTTCAGTGTTTCACTTCTATATGTTTTATTCTGTATTTGAAAGTATCTTTTAGGATTATTTCTCCTTGTATTAGTTAATACTTGGTTTCAAATAATATAAATTAACTTGAAATAGCTAAAGTTGTTCTTGATTTATAGCAAAACCACTTTTTAAAAAATAGAATGAAGGTGAAATGTAATTTTTCATTTTCATAAATTTTTTTTGGCATATCTACTACTGCTGGGAGTACTTTTTATAGGTTTTGTCTTAAATTTTTGGACCAAACTGACATAGTTGCAAGTTATGCCATATAACTTCTTTACTACTACTGTAATAATAGAAAATCCATCAAATATGTTGTTCATACCACCTTAATGAACATTACATTATCACTATGCTTGGAAGGCCATGAGAGAGGTACTAAAATGTCAAGAATTGTGGACGTCATTTAAAACGAATGTCTGAAAATCATGCTAGTGATAAACAGAGATCGTAAACCATCAGTCAAACTCCCTTCCTTAACATTTGCCTGTCTCCAACCTTACTGGTTCCAACATAATTAATTCAACCTAGGTCCTTCTGCATATGCACTACCCCAATTAAACTAAATTTCTCTTTTTGTCTCCCATCGCACACAATTTTATTTCTCAGGCTTGGCTGTGTTTATCCCCATATCTGGATACCATTTCTCTTTCCTGTTAGCTGTTATTTTTAATTTTCAAATCCTAACCATAATCAGTGCTTCCTAAAACTTTATGCAGTCACACGCCACAGTTCCCGCTGTCTAGTTTTTAGAACCCAGCTAACATTTCAGGTATGCCATGTAGCTTCTTTCAAGTTTGGCATTTGATAAACATTTATTTATTTATCTATTTATTTTCGGTAACAGGAATTGAACCCGGGAACTTTTGCTTGCCAGGTAGGTGCTGTACCACTGAGCTATCTCCCCAGCCTGGTAGATACTTATTGATTGGGTTTTTTCCTCACTGTGGTTTAAGGATCCAGTGTTTATTTTCAAAGTAATATTTAAAAGCTGCTATGGTCTCAAACATGAGATAGAAAGCCATGAGTCAGCAATGCCACACATTTTACACGCACATATTATGAGACAAAATTTTCTCTATACGCATGAAGAGAAGCATATGAACTGATCTTCAGCCAATGAGTTTAAATGATTTCAATGTAAAAATTATTTCTAAATTTCTTAAATCTTGCACTCTTTGATTTCTGATTTCTGTTTCTGCCAAAACATTAGTCTGGTAGTCACACCAGATCAGGACCAAGTCTTTGTTCTGAGTTTATGAATTTTGCTATGACTTTCTTAGAAGCAACATCTGGCTATAAAGAAGACTTTATGAACAGCTGCTGTGGACACTGCACAAGTGACAGCTGGTTATCATGAGTCAAAATCACTGTGGAGCTCTGCACTGTGATTTTCTTTTCTATAATATTCTCTTACTCTGTAGCTCTTTCTGATAAGCTCTCAGTCATTCATCTAATGATGATGGCTTTTAATTAAAAAGCACTTTCTATGCCAAATGTGGTCCTACATCAACAACTTAACATTCATAGCACCTCATTGATAAAAAGATGATTAATATTTATAGCATAATTTATTGAGAATGTACACTTCTGGCAGAGTAACACATACCAGAACCATCTTGCCATTAGCAACTGAACTCGGGCTAAATAAAAAACACAACTGCCTGAGTTACTAAGAGCAAAGACAAGCTGGCAGAATATGGGGGTGATGTGACCCTAGAAAAAGGGAAACTGGATGAGAAATCGCTTTATCTGCATGTCTTTTAGGGCAATCCCTAGGGAGCCTATAAGCTCCAGAGTTTAATCAGAGCAGCAATCCTTCTATGCTGAGAAGCTCAGAGGTCAGCATTCAGAGCATCAGAGCACCTGGAAATTGAGGGAAGAAATTCTGCAAAAGAAGCAATCACCATGGGAGGAGATCCTCAGATCTGCACATCAACTGCATTCAGAATCTTAGCTACATTCTGAACTGCACATTTGGGAAGACCACAACATCTTTGGTGGGAGTCAAATGTGCAAGACTTAAAGAGCAACTCAGAAATTTCTGCTTCTTCCCCCACTCCTGAGGAGACAGAATTTGACATTCAAGTCCTACCAAATTAACAGAGGTTAGTGAACAGCTTGGATGTTCACTAAAACTCCAGAGAACCACACCTAAAGAATAAGGACCATGTCTCAGAACAAAGATCAAAACTGAAATAAACTCACACTAATAAAATGTCAAACTAAAACCAAATAGCAACAGGCTCAAGGTAATTCACCAGTAATTTAACTGCTTGCTTAAAAAATAATCCTGATCACTCTTCAAAGGAAACTGAAGAATGCAGAATCTTGTTTGTGTATCATCATGAGTGATTCCAGTGTAAATGTCTTTTACAAAAATTATTAAATATGCCAAAAACAGGAAAATGTGACCTATAGTAAAAAATAAGATCAATCAGTAGAAAGAGACTCACGGATCTCTCAGATGTTTACATGTTAAAAGATCCAGAAGATGGATGGGATAGGTCACTACAGGAGAGATACAGAAATTCTAAAAAATAAACCATATGCCAAGAATGTTAAAACACAATATCTGAAGTTTAAAATGCATTGTTGAGACCAGATATAACAAAATAAAATAAAGGACCAGTAAAGTAGATGAGTCAATAGGAATTATTGAAAGTGAAACAGAAAAATGATTTTAAAATGAGCAGAATCTATAAATTATGTTTTATCAAGTGATCAAAAGTATATGTACTTCAAGGCCCATAAGAAGAGAGAAATGAGGAAGAAAAACACAGAAAGGAATATTAGACAATTTTTTTCCAAAATTTAACAAACATCAAAAAACAGATCCAAAGCCACTCCAAATCTAAAATGTAAGTTATACACCTAATACATTCACTAAGAACCAAAGATCAAGTCTAAAAGCAGCCAAAGGGGAAAAAAAGATAACAAAAAGACTACATTTGACTCATTTTCAGAAATGAAGAAAGCTGAAAGGTAACATTATCAAAGTGCTGAAGTTTTAAAAACATGCAAACCTAGAATTCTATATTGAGCAAAAATATCTTTCAAAAATGACAAAATAAGGAAAATTTCAGATAAGCAAAAGTAAAGATGATTTGTTGCCAGAAAATTCATCCCATAAAAGAAGGCTAAAAGGAATTGTGCAGGTTGAAGAGAAATACTGCCATATGGAAATTTAAAATTATAGGATGAAATGAAAGATATATGAAATATGAATATGTGGATAAGTACAAAAAGTTATTTTTCCATTTTTTCCAGTTGTCTAACATAAAACTGACTCTGAAGCAAAAATGATAACAACTGTTTTGAGGTTATAGTTTATGGAAAATTTCTTTCAGGTACTGTTATAGGTTGGGTCTGCAATGTCCCCCAAAAGCTCTTCTGTTGAAGGTTTGGTCACCAACATAACAGTGTTAATAGACGGGACTTCAGGAAAGTAACTGAGTCATGGAGATTCTGACCTCATCAATAGACCGATCCATTGGTACATTCATAATTTGATGAGATTTGGGGAGGTGATGAAAACTTAGGTAGTCAGACTTCATTGAAGGGCATGAGTCCTTGGTATACTGCTAAGGGCAACAGGTCCCTGGTCCCTTACCCTTTCTTTCTGGCTCTCTCCCACTCTTGCTTTTGTTCCTGGTTACCATGAAGTGCACAGCCTCCTTTGCCACCTGCCCCCAAAGTTGTGATGCTCTATTTCAGTTAGAATCCAAGGAATGGAGCTAGAAGACCTTAGACCAAAACCCTTGAAACCCTGAAGCAAGATAAGTCTGTTTACATCAGGTGTTTTGTCACAGCAATGAAAAGCAAACATAGGCACTGGTCCAAGTGTTTTACAAATATTAATTCATGTAATCCTTGCAATAAGAAGAGAAAATGAAGAAGTGTCTAGGTGCATATCCGAAGTTCATAAGCAACAAAAAAATGTAGTGGCTAATGTGTGAATTCTGGAATTAAAAAGAGCTGAACTCAAATCTTGTCTTTTCACATCAATTAACTGTTCTTGGCAAATTTTATTTAATGATTTAAACATTAACTCCCTTGTCTTGTACATATATGCTATAGTATTTCTTAAATTGTAAAAATAAAAAAAATTTATACAAAGAAAATTATCTCAAAGATCGTCACCTTATGGGATCACCATACACAATAATACCTCTGGTCAAGCTAAACAGTACTGAGATCCAGTACTAGGTAACCAGTGCCCCATATCATTCTGTCTCTTAGAGGGCAACTCTAAATCATGAAAAAATGCAAGGAAAAAGAAAACCAAACTCCTTCTTTATCAAGGAATTGAGAACATAGAAAATGTAAATGTTTCTGCCAAGCTAAGGAAGAAAAAAAGCATTTGCTACTTTCTTTGATAGAAGACATCTGTCTTGGAAATTACTAAACTCAAGGGTGGAAATATTTATTTTAAATACCTTTAGATCCTCCAGATTCCATCTCATATGGCCTTTTATGGTTTTGTTACAGCAGCACATTTTCTCAACCAGTATAAACAAACAAGCCATCAACAAAGACATGCATCTCAGAATACGAGTGACTGCATCAACCATTTGAAATTGTGCAGCAAAGTATTTTTCTTGTTCTGGCTAGTTACGTCGCCAATCTGATGCCCCAGTGAAACTCCTATTATGATTTACAGGTCATTATTTTGCTTTCTTTTTGGTTTCCTAAAGGGGTCAGAAGCAGTAAGGAAGCTTTATGTCTGTGAAAATGCTAATCTCTATCTAGCGCTCAATAAATTATACCAGATACTTCTGAATTTTATAGATGCTATTAAAATTTTGGTTTTGTTTTAATGGTTGTAGGATTTTAGAATTCAGTTCAGTCCTAGGCCTGTAAATAATGAAGGCATCGTTAGTTCATTGATTTGTTGAGTGAAAAATTTTAGCAAGCCCCTGCCGTGCCAGGCACTGTGTAAGGTGTTAAGGGATGCACTCAAAGAACAGGCACCCAGGAGTGCCGATTTGGAGGTGGGTGGTCAGAAAGTCTGAAAGTTATGCTTTATATTCAATGTGATATAAAGACTGGGTGAAAAGGAAATCAAGGAATAGAGAAGGATTGTGGAATGATTTCAAGGTGAATTGAGTATGAAAGCCTGCCGACAAGTTAATCAGATCTTTGTAAAAAGAAAATTAAAACACTAAGATCTTTAAGGACCCCAGATGACATACTATTTTGAAAGTAAAGCAACATGTTACTAGGTATTAAACATGCCAGTCTTAAAATGTAGCATATTCTGGATCCATATTAATTTGCTATAATATTATATAAATAAATAAGACAAAAATAATATTGATATGTTTAAAGTAAAATGTCTGTCTGAATTTCTTCCAACATTAAAAAGAGATGGAGTACATCATGAAGTAGGTTTTGGCATCGACTCTGTAACACATATTTTATAAGATGAGATTAAATAAACAACTTTAGGCAAATAGAGATAACTAGAATTAATGACATAAGGCAATCAGTAGACAAGTTTGTCACATATTTCTGGTTTTGTTTGGTTTAACTTAGGATATACTTCCTGGTTTTACCTTGGCATGAATGATAAAATGGTCGTATGTCCTTTCTATTTATGTTGAATTTGTTTCTTACACAGGACATGCTGCTAAAGAAAACAGATGTTTCAGCAATAGTCCATAGCAACAGTCCCTAAGAGGCATTGCTGTGGCTTAATGCAATTTCTTAAAGAATTATCTGAAGTATGAACACCTTGTTTTGACACAACTTAGTAAGTGCTATTTATTTGGATTTAAATAGATGGTGATTTGTCATAAAAAAATACCCATGACTCTTACACCAATATGTTTAAACTTGTCAACTCTTTGAAACCACTAATGATATCAAACTTTATGCTGTACAGTAGGAGGGCTTTAGTAATATAAGACAATCTTTAAAAAATCATTTGACCACTGTGGCCCATCAGTGGATCTCTTAGTGAGCATAATCTTGTTTCTCATATAATAAATGTGACAGTTTGGATTTGTTATGTCCTTCAAAGACTTGCACGGTGTAGGCTTAGTCCAAATGCAGCCGTGTTTAGAGGAGGGTCTTTGGGGAAATATTTGGATCACAAGCCCCCTGCCTTCATCAATGGTTTAATCCATTGATAGGGTCATAGTTTGATGAGCTACCAGGATGTGATGGAACCTAGGAGGTAGGACCTGGTGGAAGAGAGGAGGTCTCTTGGGCATGCTCTTGAGCCAATATCTTGTCCTCAGTTCTCCCCCTTCCTCCTCCTTTTCCTTCTTCCTTTCTCTCCCTCTCCTTCACTCACTTCCTTTCCCCCCTTCTCCTTTTTGGTTGCCACGGGGTAACCAGATTTTCTCCACCACGTGACATTTCTGTTTCACTCTAGACCAAAAATCAATGGAACCAGCTGGCTATATTTTAAACTTCCAAAACCTTGAGTCAAAATAAACATTTCTTTAAGTTGTTTTACTGAGCTATCACAGTGACAGAAAGATGACTAACACAGTAACAGTAACATTCCAAATGTGTTTGTTTGTTTGTTTGTTTGTTTGTTTGTTTTGGCAGGGCTGGGAATCAAACCCAGAGAATCAAACCCTGTGCATGTGAGACTAACTCTTTATCACTAATCTATACTCTCAGTTCTGAAAAGTTTTTTTATGTTTTGTTGTTTTTCTTTCTTCAAGAAGAATGAGAAGGAAAGAGAAAGTAACATCTCAGCACTATTTTTGTTATTTTTGTTTTGTCCATTCCAAAGGGACTGGGAAACATTAAACTATTGAACTGATTCTATGTGCAAGTCTGAATGTTCTACTCAATTCGTCTTGCCGTGAGCGAACAGTAGAAAACTCAAGACATTAAGAGTCAGCGCTGGGGATATAGCTCAGCAGCACGGTGCCTACCTGGTAAGCATGAGGCCATGAGTTCGGTTCTCAGAACCAGAGGAAGAAAAGAAGACAAAGATAAATCTTAAAAAAAAAAAGTCATTTAGCTTTTGGGATCATCCAGTATGGAATGCACTTAGGGTAAAACTAAGAAGAATGGGTTCTCCTTGACATTTTTTTCAACTAATACAGAAAAAAATCAAGCAACTTCCTGGGATTAGAGTTAAATACTAGGTAACAACAGAGATTTGAAAATTGTAAGACAGATCATGGCAAGTTCAGGCTGCCTCTGTCTCATGCCTGTGGTGGAAGACAGCTCAGGCTTCTCTTTCTCAGAGGGAGAGGAAGTGGTAAGTCAAACTGTAAGTTCTGATGCCTTGAAAAATCATCTTTCCAACCAGTGTGATTAACCCCAAAACAGACCCTCTAATGCAGGACAGGGACATCTTATGACCCTCCTTCAGTAGACCACACTTTGATTTGAGGTGCTGCAGGAAGAGCCTTGATAAATTCTCATTTCTGAGAAAATTTAGTGACCTTTAAAGTACATCTAATTGTCTCATTTACCATCAGACTTTACTTTCTTTTAGTTGGATTTTTTTTTACTAAAGCTAATATCTTTAAAAATATATCTTCAAGTGCCAAGAAATGTATTAAGCAGTTGGATGCAATCTTACAAATAAAATAGGTATTAGTAATAATGATCGGTCTGCAAAGGAAAATGTAAAATAATTTTGATTTGTTCTGAATAGAACTGTCTGATGTCAGGAATTGACATTTCTTTGGGAGAAACCTATTACGAGGATGTTCTGCCAACACAGAGGAAGGAGGAAGTTAGCACCACACCCCAGTAGGACTATAGAGAGGTTTCAAAAAACAATTTTAAAAATAGATTGTCTGATGATAGAATCAATTGACCTTAAGGAATATTTCCTAGTCTTTCTGCCATGAGGTGTTAGTTTCCAAATTTATATGGCCATCATTCTTACAATAGTCCCAATTCTCTCTTCTAGGATTTCCCAAATTCTGTTCCCAGTTCTGCTGTGGAAAAGAGAATATTTTCCATGCTTTCCACCCAAGGTGCTTGGAATCAGGATCACAATTATATAAAGAACACCAATGTTTTCTTTTCTACACCTTGCAAAAAGTATAGAAAAGTCTGTCTTATTTGGAGCTTATGATTTTTCTTCAGTACACTATTATCACTATGACAAGAAGAGATTGTTCTCTTGAAGAAGCATCACTTATAATTTTGAAATGATTTGCCAGTTAAAGTCATAGTTATTCTCTAAATTGCCAGAGAAGTAGGTCCTGAATCTCTACTGATAATAACCTACCTTCTAGTACATTTGAATCACAGAGAAAGGGCAAAGGAAAAATTGATTTCTGACTTTTACCAGTTTCCACTGATTGACATATATGGACCAAAAATATATTCAGAAATTCTGGAAATCTCTGTCTTAGTCTATTTAGGCTGCTATATAAAAATACCATGGAATGAATAGTTCAAGGAACAGGATTCTATTTCTCAGTTCCAGAGTTTGAAAAATTGAAGGTCAAGACACTGGCAGGTTTGATGAGGTCCTATATTGTGGTTCATAGACAGCATCCACTGACATGGAGAACAGAGAACTCTAATCTCTTAACCCCTTTACGAGGGCACTAACAGTATTCATGAGATCTCCATCTCACTTCCTGAAAAATCACATTGGTGATTGGATTTCAACATATTAATTTTGAGGAAATACAAACATTTAGACCATAGAAGTCTCCATGTAGTGTTTTATTCTTAGGTGTACACCTTTGTAAGTGTAATGATCTGAAAGTACTAGGTAGTTTGAATTCTGGGGAAGTTACCCAAAGAAGTCACACACAAATTTTTAAATAAAAATTTGTTACAATTCTCTATGAATACAGTGAGAAGATATATCACAGTTTTAATAAGATGAGAGAGAGAGAGAGAGAGAGAGAGAGAGAGAGAGAGAGAGAGAGAGGTGGGAGAAAGTGGTTAACTATTTCTAAGTCAAAATGAAAACCTGTCTTATCTATTGCACCTTGATCATGAGTCATTATTGCACAGAAGCCTGTTTAATTCACCTGTACTCAATATCTAGATCAGCATAGAGTCTTTTTTGTGGTAGATTGGTGCATGCATTTACTTAATAGATGCTTTGAACACACATTCTGTGTTGAGCAATGTGGCTTCTCTAGCAATAATACAAAGATCCTTCTTCCAATAATAACTTTAAAATCTATCAAAATTGTATGCAGTAAATAATGATAAGACTTCTAACGCAATGCAGTACAAAGTCTGAGCTCCTCCTTTAACTTCTGTAAGATAATTCTTTATAGAAATAAATACATGAATCAGGAAAAATCATTTAGAGATAGAGCATTGTTACATAAATCACCTAGAAGAGAAGAATTAATTTTGTATATGAAATAAACAGAAGCTAATTCAGCTTCTGGTGCATAGATGCAAGCACTAAAAATAGTTTCAAAGCAGGGTAAGTTCTGGAGTTTTACAAGCTCTAGCATCATATAATAATAGATTCATGCAATATTCTTTTTCTAATAATATAAAATTACCTGAAATATTACTAAGTAATATAGATGTCTATGATTTTTTTTGTTACACATTCATTGATGAGGATTATTCATGGGACAGTCTTTATGTCATAACCACAATTCTGCTCATATGATGTGTGGGTGTTGCAAGAAATTGAAAGGCAAACAAAGTATAATCTTTTACATCTAAAACTAAGACAAACACAGGACAGGCCAGCCCTGAAAAAGACCACAGCGGGAACAGACACCTTAGAGGAGAAAATTTTTGAAATAGAAACTGAACTTGGATAAGATTTCTGCATTCGAAGCTAAAGGCACAGGACCCTGAACTTTAGTAGTCTTGGAGGCAAGATGACGGTGGTGTCTCATTTTGTTAAAATTAAGACTTTTGGAAACTTAGATCCACTTGAAATTGTCAAAAAGTTTGTGCCCCACCCAACATGGTAATTATTGTCCCTTTACATAATCTTGCATTATGTAACCAAGCTATTCTAAATCTACTTTGCAATAAATTTACAACTTCATCAATACAAATTTGAATATATGGAGATGAAATGAACAAGATGTTTACTCCATTTAATATCTAGTTATATATGAATGCATGGATCCATTGTCATAATAATTTGGTTCCCCAGGTGAGTTTTTTGGCCCACCGTTTAGATATCACTGGTGAGAGGCAGAACAGAAGCAGAGGGCAAGGTCAGGAAGACATTATCATTACAGAAGGATGCTGAATGAAAAACTGTACAATTTGTTCTTAACTAATAAGGCAGTAAAAGCATGTGAGCACATAGGGACATAATCCTCAATATTGTTTAAGAAAATTTATTCAGTTTGTTGTTACTCTTCTCCACAGGGTCAAATAGCATGTCTGTGTTACCACTGGGCACACAACACCAGCCTGGATCATAACAGATGCTTCATAAATCAATATTAATTCAATAAATAAAGCCAAATGAATGTATCCAATTATGAGGATAGGGTTTTAAATAATACAGAATAGCTTAAAAATGACAATTTTTTTTTTTTTTTTGTCTTTTTGAGACAAGGTCTCACTATGCAATTCAGGCTGGTCTTCAACTTGCAATGATCCTCCTGGCTCAGCCTCCCTAGTGCTGGGATTACAGGAGTGTGCCACCATGCCCAGAGTAAAAATGACGAATCTTAAAAAGACCAAGGTGATTGAGGATAGACAGTAAGAACATCAGGTTTTGAACAGAATGGAGTCTGAGGTGTTTTTTTGTTTTTGTTTTTGTTTTCTTTTTGTAGAGACAGGAATAAGGCCCACTAATTGGGGTTAAACAAAAATTTACTGATAAACAAGGTGGAGACCACAGGATTATTTCAGAAGTTGTGATAGTCACTGTGGATAATTCTTGACATTATCTGATAAGGTTGATGTATATCTGCTTTCTCAGCTTGGTTCAGGAGGCTGACTGAAGCAAGAATCCCAGGGACAAAGAGGGAAGTCAGTTTCAATAGTGAGGTTACCACTGTTATGTATAATCAATGGCATTGTGTTTTTGTTCACCAGTGTGTCATTACACTTGGCAGATTCATGTTCCTAGGAAAATATGAATGTTTCCACAGCAGTTGGGGGCCTGTTACTACTTGTTACCTAAGTACGACTCGGGGAGATGGGTATCTGTGGCTGTGTGCACAACTGACCGGAAGACAAAGTTGCTGAAACTGGTTAATCGAGTCAGATAGCCATCTTGAGAGATTAAATTAGCAGTGTTGCTTTCCATTTCAGAAAAAGATTATTTTTTAGCCCATTAGAACATTCAAAACTTTGTGATTTAGTAGATAGCATTAGCCCTGTCTCTGGTGAAAAGGCTGTTATAATGCTGTTCAGTTGTGTAAAACAAACATAGCAGGTAGACAAGGCACTCATTCCACAGACAACACAAATAATAGATTTATTTCTGCTGGAAAAGATATAATATATTATAATTATATGTCTCTAGTAATCCCAGAGAAAACTTGAGATGGGGATGGAGATTAGACAAGGACAATCTCCATGTCTTAAAAGACAGTGTGTGTAGTGAACGTCAGGGCTTTGGATTTAGACCATGGTCCTATTTCATCCTAAATATGTGATCTTCATTGTTAGTGAACCTCATTCTTTTAACCTCTAAAATGAGGCTAGTGATACATTATAGAGTTTCTAAAAATAAGGATCAAGACTATCTATAAAAATGGCTATTATTATTTCTACTTACTCAGATCTTGGTATACCGTTTATTAGTTATTACTGCTTTTTATATTTACTATACACAAACAGCATACTAATCCAGTAAGTCTCTTATAAGAGGCTTACAAACATGTACAATGATCAAAAATAAGAAAACATACAGATTTTTTAAAAATATAGGCTTTAAAGGCCTTTCAAGTAAAGGTATATTCTTATTAACATTCTTATAACATTAACATGTTTTCCTTTAGTTATCCATTCTTTAACCTAATAGAGAGAGAGAGAGAGAGAGAGATTTCATCTTAGCAAACCTTCAACTAACTGAAAGAAATTTAGATCAAAGAGTTAGGTATAGCATCTGTGATTGCCTACTTCTTTGAGATATCGAATCATCTAAAAGAGATCTATCTATAGTATCAAAAAGTTTATATTTAATTATGATAATATCCTTACCTAATATTTATCGTTCTCTAAACAGTGTGATCTTATGAACTGTTTTTCTCAGGCAGTTACAGTCAATCCTGTTATTCTGGTGTAATTAAGTTTTAGACTTTATCACCCCTTGACTTTCAAAAATATCCTGGTTTGAACAATAAGTATAGCAGTAACTCTGCATAAAGCATTCTATACTTATCTTGTCCTGAGAACACAGATTAGATGCAATTCAACAAAGATAGGAACTATTTCATATGCTGCCTGAATAAATTACATAGATTGGCACCTGATAGTGAAATGTTTTCATTGAAAATTTTTAAGTTAAGATTTTATGCCTGACAAGTGCAAGGTCATAAGTTTGACCCCTGGTACAAAAAAAAAAAGTTTTTATGAGTGGGTCATCTTACAGTTTGGGTCTAGAATATTCCCCAAAGACTTGTGTGTTGAAGGCTTGGTCTCCAGCTCATGGCACTATTGGGAAGTGACAAAAACTTAAAGAGACAAGATCCAAATAGAGGAAGTAAGTGCCTTAAAGGGTGTGTTCGGACCCCAGTCCCTTCCTCTCTATCCCCACTCTGCTTTTCCCTTTCTCTTTGCCATCTGCCTGCCACCCCAGGAGCAATTTTCCTTGAACATGTACTTCTACTTGCACTATCTGTCTAAACCCCCTAGACCAAGTGATCATGGACTGAAACCTCTGAAACTGTGAACAAAACAAATATATCCCCTTTTAAGTTGTTTGTTCTCAGGTGTTCTCTGTCATAGCTACCTAAAATGCACTAACATAGGCTATCATATAGCAAAAACAGATAAAGCAGGAGAGAAAGATCTGTAGATGACCAAAGTACATGGAAAGCTGTGTCAGGTCACTGATGAGCAGGGTCAATGATGGGAAGGGTCACTGGTGAAGTGAACTTCTGAGAAGCAAGGTCACTGTTGGTTAGTCACTGGCAGGCGGGGCAGTATGGGTAACTTTGGCACTAAGTGTGTTGGTGCCATGCCTTGCCTGTTTTGCAAGCTCCTTTCAAAATTGTAAGACAGATGAGAACAACTTATTTTGCTTGACTATGAAGTCATTTTTAGTATCTAAATATTAGGTCTTTTTCCTCTGATCAGTTAACTCACATTGAACATTTGAACTTGGATGTCCTTCATTCTGAGATGAATTCGTTGCACAGATTTAAAGAACAGTATAAAATGAATGCTACTCAGTATCTGGACTGCTCTCTCTCTTCTCTCCCATAGCATTGCCACTCTCCTTCTCTCCTTGCCCAGTATCTGTACAATTTATAACACTTTCAAGGAACAGAGGGAAACTGGGAGTTTGCTTTCTACAAAAAAAAACAAGATTCCTAAACTAATTCTAGTTTGTGAAGAAATTCAAATCTATTACTATTGTATCCTATATAAATTACAGAAATAATAAAGTTAATTTAAATATTTTTAGTATAAATATACTAGTTTCCATTATGATGTTACTGTATCACTTTAATGAGAGCTGCAAGCATTTCACTTATTAATACTATTTACTTATTCAATCTTACTTCCATCGAACTTATTATTCACTAAGAAAAACAAAATGAATATCTTGGCCCAAAACAAAGATAGAAGGAATAGATGGCTGTCAATGACAAGCACTAGAATGAAGATTGTTTTAAGTCTCATGAGTCCTAGGAAATTATGGTCACAAAATAATTTTGGATCATAGATGTTTATTTCATAGACTTGTCATAAATATTTATTAATAAAAACTGTCATTGATGTTTAAATAATCTTCAGCTGGAAGCTGTCTAGTAAACCAGAGACCCTTTTCTCATTAATCTATTAGTGTTTTCTATTGCTAAGTATTCAGGGAAGCTTGTATCTGCCTTTAAAGATTAGCTTGGAGAGCCTTCCTGAGCATTTCACCCAAAGATGAGGATCACTCTGGAAAAGATTTTTAGACTTCATTACATGAGAATGAAATCTTCTACAGGGAAAACCCCACTGTAAAAAAAAATCTAGAAAGAGAATATCTAAAATACATGATGGGCTTAAGACTGTACACACTCTTGTGTGTCAGGATTTTTTAATTAGGATGTGTTGTGACAGAATGCTGAGGCTTGTTTCAGGAAATTTGTGTAACATTTAACATATCGCAATCACTTTGCATCTTACTCCTTTCCTCTCCCTGCTAATACTTTTCCTCCTCTCTAAAGGTTTACCTGCTATTTTCCTGTCATTTCTTCTTCATTTTTATTTATTTATTTATTGGTGTACTTATTTATTAACATTTTAGGTTTCTCAAATAAGAGAAGCTATGTGATATTTAACTCTCTAGTTCTATCCACTTTCCTCCAAGTGCCATGATTTCACTCTTCTTTATGGCTGAATAACATTCCACTGTGTATGTACACCACATTTTTTATCCACTTATCTGTTGATGAGATGATAGACTGTTCTCACAGCTTAACTATTATGAATTATGTTGCTATAAACATAGGTATTCATGTATTGCTATTGTACTTTCATTGTTTTAATTCTTTTGGAAATATAACCAAGAAGAGTATATGTGGGCCAAATGATACTTCTATTTTTAGCTTTTCACAAGTTATTTTTTTTAAAGCTCCCATTTAAAAAATGGGCAAAGGATGAGGCAGGGGTTCAGTGGTAGAGTGCTTGCCCAACATGCCTAAACCCTGGGTTCAGTCCTTGGCACTGCAAAGAAAGGAAAAGAAAAAAAAAGTGAAAGAAAACAAAAGAAAAAACACAAAAGAAAGGAAACAAGAGAAGGAAAATGTTTTTAAAAAGTTTATATTATATACAAATAAGAAAAGATATTCAATCTCATTAATAATCAAAGAAACTTAAATGTCACTGTAATTTTTAATTTTCAGTTAGATAGACTTGAAATTCAAAAAACATCCATATGTATGCACACTAATGAAGCCTAAATAGACAGGGTGCACAATCCCCAGAACTGTCAGACAATGATGATAAGTTTCTACATACAGAGGTGCTCTGGGTCTCTGTGAAGAGAAAAGCTACTTAAGCGCTGGGGATTTAGCTCAACAGTGTAAGTGCCTCCTGGGCAAATGCGAAGTCATGAGTTCAATTCCCAGAACAACAACAAAAAAAAAAGCTACTCAAAACTAGGAGCAGTTGGAGAAGAAGACAAGATGGCCAATCAGTGAGCAACAAAATATAGAGCCTCCTGGGAGAAACAACTCATATGCCAGAATAAAACACCCTGGAGAGACCCAGACAGAGGGAGATGGATCCTCTTGACACAGGAAGAAATTAAAACATAAAAAAGCTTGTCAAATCTGTGGGGACTACAACTGGAACAGCTAAAAATTATGGGACACGGTGTTTTCACTTTGACCCACCAAGTTTACACAGGCCTGAAGTTGCACCAGCCTGAATCCGCCACAGCTGCAGAGCCACCCAAACTTCCCACCGCCACTCACAGGAAGCACAGCAGCACTGAAGTAAGGGGTTGGTGAGCCCAATGGAGAGCGGAGCCGGCAAAGGCACCTTCATTAATCCACGGTCAGTGCTGGGATTGGGACCCTCACACACAGGAAGGGCACGATCAAATGGGCGACATGTTGGAATCTGGCAGGAGGAGCCTGAACTGGGAGCAACAGTGACTTCAGTTGGTTCCTCCCTTCCCAAAGCAGATTCATGGGATTTGCTTGGACTGGGGCTGCACCCCTGGATGGGACCCAAAGTGAGCTGTCCCAAATCGATTCCCTGTGCCTAGCAAGCACTAACTGGGGGAAGGCCTCTGCAGTTTGGTTGGCCCAGTGGGGAGGGTCAGGCATAGGCAGCTGCTGCTTGCACCTCAGTGATAAGAGCAATCAGGAGAGCATGGAGGTCCCTTGCCAGTGTGCTTTGGAGAAAACATGGCCAACAGGGAAGGGGGCTGGGACCTGCACTATAACCTATGTGGAGGAAGCCAGGACCATGACAGGAGAGAGAGGCAGGAAGAGGCCCCCAGCCCAGAACCCTGAGAGCCCTGATCCAGGAGAGGGAAAAACAAGGCAGACTGAGGGCAGCAAACACACAATATCAGGCATGGCTTCAATGGACATTAAAAGATAACTTTGGGACATTGTAGATGAGCTCAAAATTGAAATATTAAATCAGGTAAAACAAGATATGAGTAGAGTAATAAAAGAAATGCTCTCAGGGAGCATCTCTCAGGAAGGTACAGATAGAAGAAGGGAGGAACACAAAAAAGGAGAGAAACATTCAGTAAAGAATATAAAGAAAATATAGAATACATGAAGCAGATTCAAAGAGATTACCAGGAAATTAAAAACTCCATTGAAAGCTGGCAAAACTCCTTCAAAGAAACTAAGGATAGACTATCAAAACTTGAAGACAAGTTTGCAATGTGTGATCATGAAAGGAAAGATCTCTTAAAAACAACAAGGAAACAGGCAGTAACAATACAAAGGCTAGAAGACGAAAAGAGAATCTACAATTTAAGAATAAGAAATGTGAACGAAGAAGCAGGAATATATACAGGCAAATTACAAAGACTATTCATGGAAATAATTAAGGAAAACTTCCCAAGCATGGGAAAAGAAAATGACATTTGGTTGTGTGAGGCATACAGAACCCCAGCCACCTACAACCAAAACAGATCTACACCCAGACATATAATAATCAAGATACCAAAAATTCAATATAAAAACAGAATATTAAAAGCCATCAGAGAAAAGAAACAGATTACCTATAAAGGTAAACCCATCAGAATCACGGCTGACTTCTCGATACAGACCCTCATATCAAGAAGAGCTTGGAGTGAAGTCTTCCAAGCCCTGAAAGAATATAACCTCCAGCCCAGATTGATGTACCTTGCAAAACTGTCACTAGAAATTAATGGAGAAACAAGCTGCTTCCATGACAAAGAAGAACTGGGTGAGTTTGTGACCACCAGTCCAACCCTACAGAGAATACTGAAGGACATTCTAGAGAGAGAGAAAAAAATACCAGGATTTTAGAAACAGTGGCAGAAAGGCCTCAATGAGTGGGGCAGGCAGTAGAATGAAGGAGAAAAGTAGAAAAACAGGCAGAAAAAATAGCATAGCAGAAATGAGGCAGAGAAGGATAACTAGAATCTCTAACATAGATGGCCTTGATACACTAAATTGTTAATAGTGCACCAGAATTTAAAAACCCACATTACTCACACTACTCTGCTTAGACGTATTATATTCTGTTCCAGTCATTCTACCTGTACTAGATTTGAGGGTACAAATAGTAATCCCGAAAATAACAGGATACAGTATGGTAACCATCCTTAATTTCTTATTAAGTCAACCTAAAGCTCTGTAAAACCTACACTGTTTTACCATGACTGATTGTAATCGAATCTGGTTTGTTGGATCGCTGTTTTGGATTGATAGATTTTATTCAAAGCTGTTATGATTGATAGTATCAAGTCTGAGAGTATAGGCAACTGCACTTAAGATGACAAGATCCACTAGAACATCCACTCTGGTTTGATTATTACCAGCCTTTGAAGTTTTATACTGTCTACAATGTTTTATTTTTACTAATATTGTTATGTACTGCTATATTCAATTATACTGCTATATTCAATTATGCCTGATGATATAGACAGTTCTATTGAAGATAATAAGAAACAACACAGCAATCATTGTAGATCACCTTGTACTGTGGTTTTATATGACTTTTTGGTTTCATGTTTTTATAGGAATTTGTTTTGTTTTGTCTTACTAAGTTTTGTTTTTCCCTCTAATACAGAAAGAATAGAAGTACATGTAGAGACTCAGGCATGCATAGCTGTTTACACTCTCACTGTTTGACTATCTACTCTGTATGCTTTAATTTTGTAACTTGAACAACTATTTCTAAGAGGACAATATGTAATTTATCAACTAGTGATTTCTTATTGTTCATCTTTTTTCTGAAATTCTGTATTATCTCTACCCTTTACATGCTTTTTTCCCCTTTAAATAAAAATTAAAACAAACAAACAAACAAAAAACTAGGAGCCACCTATGCCATGACATAAAACCTGTCCATGGACTGGCAATTCGTTTGGAGGGAAGACTTACTGTTTTGTTTTTTTTTTTTTCCCTTCAGTACTGGGAACTAACCCAGAGCCTCACACATGCCAGGCAAGCATCCTACTCCCAAGCCATACCCCAGACTAGAAAAGGATATTTATTTATTTATTTATTTATTTTGGTACTGGGGATCGAACTCATGACCTTGCGCTTGCCAGGCAGGCACTTATGCTACTGAGATAAATCCCTGGCCCATTGATGCCATTGTGTGTTGGGTTGGCTCCTCTTGATTTTTTTTTTTAACTCAGCCCCTTTTCTTCTCAATTACCAGAACTAAGCAAGTCAGTTCTAGGAAACCAAGAGAAAGAGTCACTTGGGGGAACTGGGAAAGAGGGAAACGGTGACAAGCACAGAAAACCTTCTCAGCCACAGCTGAGAACAATGCCACTGAGCCCATAAATTTCGTGCTAATTTTAAACCGTGGAAAATCACAAAAATGAGCTTAAATGCCTCTTCTCCTGCTCCATGTACAAATATTTAAGTAAAAATTTAACCCAGAGGGGAAAAGGGGGGCCAAATAAATACATGCGGTTAGCTAAATCGCTCACAAAGGGGCCTTCAGTGTTTCTGCTCAGCGCAAGAGCATAACTCCTGGCTTTTCTACTGAAATGACTCATGAAAAAAAGCTAAATGTGTTTTCTTAAGAACCAAGTCAATGTGTCAGAAAAATATGATTGTCCTAATCCAGTTTAACTTTTAACCTCAATAAATAAGCAAAAGAAGTTTGCAACCTGAACCTTCTTAGCAGTGAATGTTTCTCTTCCTTCTTGCTCCTGGAGTTTTTCTTTTTTATCCTGGGGATAAAGAGATATTATAATTCATCATAATTTCATCCCTACAGGAATCTAGATACCCCAAAAACATGAGCTAGTGAAAGAAGCCATGCAATCTACTTTCACAAATATTTCTTATAAGAGAAGCAAGCACCCATCTAAATTCAGCCTGACTTGAGAGCAAAGGATTCAGGGCCTCTGCAATATCTCTCTGGAGAGCAGCACAAAAGGGGTCAGGATGCAGAGCTCACCCTATGTTGCTCAGTTATACAACAATGAGTGAGTCCCTTCATTGCTGTGGGACCCAAGAAATGCTGAGAACAAGTGGTTTCATTTTTGCTGTGTGCAGTAGTTCTAAAGGTTGATTGCAATATATAACCGAATAGAGGTGGGGGTGAGAAAGGGTGCAGACCAACATGTATGATGTGATTCTATCTTTAAAAAAACAGCAAAAACACAGTAATAAAATACAGACAAATAAGTAAAGTAAAACCTGGAATGAAACCCAACCCAGGTCCTATTGACTGCAGTTTTTATGTCCTCACAGTCCCTTTGTTATTATGATATTGCAACTGTGCCATCTCCCGATCTGTGACTTGGGTTTACCCACTCATAAGAATGTCTTTTGTGACAGGTGTGGTTGCATATGCATGTAATGCCAGCATTCGGAGGCTGAAGCAGGAGGATCACCGTGAGTTGGAGGCCAGTGTGAGCTACATAGCAAGTTCAAGACCAACCTGAACTATATAGTGAGACCCTGTCTAAAACAAAAAGACAAAGAGTATATGCATGTATGTGTGTGTGTCTTTTGATGAATGAGTACTAATTTTAATGTAAATCAATCCATTTTTTTCCTCTTTAGTACTATTTCTGTCCTGCTTAAGAAATTTTTGCTACACCAAGACATGAAGCTGTCTATGGTTTATTTCTGACTTACTTCTTCATATCAAGGCATCAACCTGTAGCCTAAGAAACTAGTGTTCTCAAGTGAAAGCTCAGAGGAGGAATGTCTTGCTGCTTTGCTATAAAATAGAACTTTCTCCAAGAAAGCCAAAGACAATCCTCAGAGATCCGTGTTCTACTTTTCCTCTACAAATGGTAACCTGTTTGCACTGTGAAAGGGATTCCCTTTATATTTCTAATAGGTTCTCTGAATTTCACCAGGCAATTCCTCTACTTGGTCGACATTTTGTCTGAATCACTCTATACTCTCTTAAAGTAACTGAAATTATCTCCATTCCCACCCCACCTAGGCCTCCAAACAAGGGTTTTTGGGAGTGGGAGAGGTTATCCTGAGATGTATATAATATGGAAAGCCCTTTTAAAGAAAAGAAAAGAATACAAAGACAAAATTTAATAGGCCTAGGGCAATATCAGTAAATACAAATGAACAAATAATCATATAAAAATGTAAATGCCCCAGCCATGCTACAAGGGGCCAGTGTAAGTGAGGAGCTTCTCTCCTCAGATCATAGTAGAGCTCTGCAGTATTCTGCAGCCTTCTAAAAGGGTATGTTATCCTCATTCATCTCAATGGCCAGCAGCCTGGGCTTGGGGTACACTATTTTAAAGCCATTTCTCTTCCTTGCTCCACCAAAATCCCCATTGCCTTGATGCATCACCGACTACACACCCACTTTTTCTCCTAATTTTTATGTTACCTCCCCTTGCTCACCTCCCTTCCGTATTAAGTTTTTTCGCTCACTCAGGACTGCTCTTCACCTACCCTTGTCACTTAACATCTACTAAGATGATGTACACAGTGCCATTGTCCCTGCCTTTTACTTGGATCCATGTCTACCTCGAGCCGTATTTCTACTGCTGATGCCCTTCACAATGATTCTTCTAATGAGTGTTTCCATAGCTGTATCCTCAGTTCCTCAGCTCCGGTTCTATCTCCTCCCCTCTCTAACCAACAAAGAGTAATTTTTCAAGTCAATAATCTCTAAAAGCAGCCATCCTTTCATCTTCATGTTGGTCATCACCCAGCAACTTTTTTTAAAACGCTAAGAACCCCTATTTTCCTGGCTTCTTTCCACCCACTTAGCTGTGTATTCTGTCCCTTGTGTGTGTGGTGAGAGCTCCTTCCTTTGTGCTCAGTCTCTAAAATGAAAGCACCCTGGTTTCAATCCTGATCCCTGAACCTTCATCCCCTTCTCCATCCTTACTCACTATTGAGGCAAGTTCCTTCATTCGTGTGGCTCTAAATGTCACTGACATGCGCAAGATTCTAAAATACTTGCCTGTGACCATCCCTCTTCCCAATCTGCAAGGCACGTATTGCTCCATATTAGTTAGTTTCCTGGAACTACAGTAACAAAGTGCTACAAACTAAGATGCTTTCATGAAAATTTTTTATCACAAGTTCTGGAGACCAGAAGCCTAAAATTAAGGTAATGGCATGGTTGTTCCTCTGAGGGTTGGGCAGAAAAATCTGTTCCATTTGTTTCTTTAGTTTCTGACATTCCTTGGCCAGTAGATGCCACTTGGTCTGTGTCTTTACATTTTCTTTCCTCTATGTGCTTCTGTGTCTGTGTCCAAATTTCATCTTTTTTAAGAACACATCTACATTGAATTAGGGCTCACCCTAATGACCTTGTCTTAACTTGATTATCTGCAAAGGCTCCATTTCCAAGTTGGTTCAGATTCACAATTATAGGGAGATATGCCTTCAACATCTCTTTAGAGGTCGAAGGGGATGCAAGGGATGCAGTTCCATCCACCATTGACAGTTCAGTAATATTATTTTGTACTGCTTTCCTGACATTCCACTTGATGGGAATGGCAAGCAAAACTTATAAATCAAAAATCTTGACTTTTTTTGATAATGCTTTTTATTATCTCAAATTCAATGAGTACAGTTATTTTATATTAATATATGTTTATAGTACATAATGATTACAATTTTGTGCAAAAATCTTGATTGATGCTTCCTTCAATTTAGCATTTGTTAGGCTTTTTTTTTCAGCCTTAACATGTAGTCCACCAACTAATAGCCTGTCTTTGATGAATCTCTTTCCTTCCTGCCTCACAACCAAGATCTTAGTAAATGGTGCCAATTCCATTATGTACTCTAAATGTTTGCTTTGTCTCTCTTCACCACTACCACTTTGATGCAAGCCACTATCATCTTTTATGTGAACTACCAAAATAACTACCTATTTCTATCCTTATTTTTCTATGGCCTACTACTCATTCTATAACAAGAACATTTTTACTTTAAATTTTGTTTATTTTTGGTCAAGGTAATTCATGCATATAATTTTACAATGTATGACATAGATGAAAAACAACAGTTCTTCATCCCATCCCTTTTTACCTTTTATTTACTTGTTTCTTCTGGTATTTATTTCTCTAATTAAGCTATTATTTCTTTTTTTTTTTTCCATTGCTGGGGATTTTTTTAAGTTAAGTTGCTAAGTTATCCAGGCATGGCTGAAATTTATGATTCTCTTGCCTCTACCTCCCAGAATGCCATGTTTGAATAAGCTACTATTTCATCATTGATGAATTTTAGATATTATCTATTCACTTCCTTTGATGTTTGGTAAAGACTTGATCCTCACAATTTCCCACTTCTCTTGCATTCCTCTCAAAATAATATTACAGAACTTACAAAATATTATAAAATAATATTACAAAATAATATTACTGAACTCAAAATAATATTACTAACTTCTATCAGGGTTTCATTATTTTGTTTATTTTCTCTCTATAGACAAGTAGTTTTCTGTCGGTACTTTTGGTGGGAGTAAATTTTTGAGACATTTTAAGATTCAAATGCATGAAAATAATTTTATTTCAGCCAAACTTGATAATTTGGCTGGGTATAAAATTCTAGATGACAAGTTTTTGGTATTGCTTTGTAAGCAGTCTTTCATTACCTTTTTTCAAGGGTATCATTCCTATTAAAAAGTTGAGTGATATATTAAATCTTGGTTCTTTGTAACCTATCTGAAAACTATTAGAAGCCTATTTCCACAATGGTATTTCATGATGGAAATGGGTGTGTCTTTTTTTCATATTCCCTTGGGAATTCTGTAAAAGTTTCCTACATAAACAATCTAGTTGGAGGAAATATTCTTGTATTCTTGTATATCTTCTTCTGTCTTAGCTCTCTGAAAAAACCTGAATTAGATGTGAGAAACTTGACCCCTCAAATCTTGAATTCCTTCTTCTTTTTTCCATAACTTTTTGAGAGATTTCTTTAACTTTATTTTTCTGTCTTTCTTTAAAATTTTATTTAAAGAGAAAAAAAAGCAAAACAGAAAAAGGGGTAGAAACAATACAGAAATTCAGAAAAAAAGCAGTAAGAAATTGATAAATTACATATTGTCTTCTTAGACCTAGTTGTTAAAGTTACAAAATTAAAGCATGCAAAGTTGACATTCAAACAGTGAGACTGCAAAGAAGTTCAATGATCCAGTAACAACTCAGCAACATGGTTATCAATCCTATGCACTTAAACATACATGCAGCCATAACCTCTAGAGCACTTTCTTTTCTTTTTTTTACTTTTTAAGTCCATTATCTGCTTAGTTATACCCTGTTTCAGGTTGCTCAGTACCTTACTGATTTGTTTTGTTGTTGTTAGATACTTTTAATCACCTTATATAATTCTGTTGTCTTGTTTTTGAGTTTCTCCTCATCCATGATCCATAGATCAGCTTTGGTAGAGTTGGGAGATTTTTGGAGGTATTTTGTTACTTTCTTATCTACTTTTTTTTGAAGGTAGCAAAATACAGCAGAACAAGACAGAACAAGCCCATGTGACCACAGTACAATAAAACTACCACAGAACCTCAGAGCAGGTCACCAGGACATGAGAAATGGGCTCAATAGTACAGCCCATTTTGTTCACATTAGCTGTTCTTTCAATCAGGTAGAGGAAAATGGAAGGAAATATCGAACTTTTAAAAACAGAATATTGAATAAAGCAGTACCACTAATCAAAACTGAGCAAAACAGTGATAAAAATCTTTGCCTTCAAAGAGATGGTAGAAGGAAATCCCCCTTACCTGCCATGCTGTATACATTCATCCTCCAAAGAGATACTCAGATCACGGGTGCCTACTTGCTAACAGTGGGAGAGGGGGTGGATCAATGTCTGATTCTTAGCCCATGCACTGGCAGGACTCCAGCTGCTTACCAGGGCAGCCAGTAGGCTGCCTGTTCTCCCAGCGCCCAAAGTTCCAACATGATGCACAGTTCAGGAATTGCTGATAGTTCCCGCCCCGGTGTGCTGGCAGCCTTCTAGGCCCCCAGCTGCTTACCAGGGTGGCCAGTAGGTCGCCTGTTCTCCCAGTGCCCAAAGTTCCAACATGATGCAGTGCTCAGGAATCGCTGATAGTTCTCACCCTGGTGTGCCAGTGCCTTACCAGGCCCCCAGCTGCTCACCTAGGCGGCGAGTAGGCCATCTGTTCTTCCAGCGCCCCTATCTTTTTTTTTTAATTTTTTTTATTTAAAGAGGGGGGGAAGCAAAACAGAAAAAAGGGTAGAAACAATAAAGAATTTCAAAAAAAATAAACAGTGAGAAATCACTATTTGATACATTACATATTGTCTTCTTGGATATAGTTGTTCAAGTTACAAAATTAAAGCATACAAAGTGGACATTCAAACAGTGAGGCTGCAAACAGTTCTGTTCACTGATCTAACAAAAACTTAGTAACATGGTTATCAATCCTACACACTTAAGTATACATACAGTTACCTCTTTTAGAGCACTTTCTTTTCCTCCTCTTGTTTTTTTTAAAATTTTTTTATTTAAAGAAAAAATTTTAAAACAGAAAGAGGGTAGAAACATTACAAAATCTCAAAAACAAAACAAAATGGAAAAAAAATAGTAACCAGTAAAAAATCACTAGTTGATAATTATATACTTTCCTCTTAGATGCAGTTGTTCAAGTTACAAAAGTAAAGTCCACAAAGTGGACATCCAAACAGTGAGAATGCAGTCAGTTTTGCTCATCCATCCAACTAAAACTTTAGCAACATGGTTATTAATTCCACACACTCAAACATACATGCAGTTA
>PVLA01009846.1:0-70067 GCA_004027455.1 Hydrochoerus hydrochaeris
AAGAAATCAGTAATTTATAAATTACATACTGTCATCCTGGATGTAGTTGTTCAAGTTACAAAGTTAAAGGGTACATAGTAAATATTCAAACAGTCAGACTACAAACAGTTTTGCTCAAAGATCCAACAAAGATTCAGCAATATGGTCATCTATTTTACACACTCAAACTTACATGCAGTTATATCCCTTAGAGCACTTTTTTTTCCTCTCTTTTTTGCAATAGCAATTACACATTTTGGTTTTATTACATTTGTAGATATTATTTACTTTTTACACTAGAGACACAATATGATATTTATAAATATGAATCTTATTTATTTCACAAATGAGGATAGTCTCAAGTTGTCTCAATTTGCCTATGAAGGCCTCAAGATCATCCTTTTTTATAGCTGAGTAATAATCCACTGTATAAAAATGCCACATCTTTTTCATCCACTCTGCAGTTGATGGGCATCTTGGTTGTTTCCAGGATTTAGCTATCACAAATTGTGCAGCTATGAACATGGGTGCAAATATATCATTGTGACATGAACTTTTCAGTTCTTTGGGAAAAATACCTAGGAGGGGGATAGCTGGATTGAATGGAACTTCCAATCCTAGTCTTCTGAGAATTCTCCGTATGGATTTCCATAATGGTTGAACCAGTCTACATTCCCACCAACAGTGGAGCAGTGTTCCTTTTTCCCCACAGCCTCACCAACATTTGTTATTAGTTGATTTCTTAATGGCAGCTATTCTTTCCAGAGTAAGGTGGAATCTCAATGCTGTTTCAATTTGCATTTCTTGAATGACCAGTGATGGTGAACATTTCTTCATGTATTTATTTGCCATTTGTATATCTTTCTCTGAGAACTGTGTGTTCATCTCAGATGCCCATTTTTGGAGAGGGTCTTTGAATTTGGGGGGCTTGATGTTTTTCAATTCTTTATAAATTCTGGACACAAGTCCTTTGTCTGAAGCATTGCTGGTTAAAATTTTTTCCCACTCTGTTGGTATTCTTTTGGTGATTTCCTTTGAAGTGCAGAAACTTTTCAATAATGTGAGATCCCATTTGTTGATTCTTTGAAGTTTTTCCTGTGCAGTTTGCGCTTGGTTCATGAATTCTCTGCCTACCCCTATGTCTCCAAGACTTCTACCTAACTTGTCTTCCAGTAGATTTAGTGTTTCTGTTTTAATATTGAGGTTTGATCTATTTAGACTTTAGTTTTGTGCATGATGATATGCATGGATCTAGTTTCAGTCTTTGGCATGTAGAGAACCAATTTTTCCAGCACCATTTATTAAAGAGACTATCGTTCTTCCAGTGGACATATGTAGCCCCTTTGTCAAATATCAGGTGGCTAAGTGTCATGGAGTTGTGCTTGCATCTTCTAATCTATTCCATTGATCCACAGGTCTATTTCTTTGCCAGTATTTCTTTACCAGTACCAAGCTGATTTTATCACTGTGGCTTTATAGTACTGTTTCAGGTCAGGAATTGAGATGCCTCCTGCCTTGCTTTTGTTGCCTAGAATTGCCTTTGCTATTCTAGGTTTCTTCTGTTTCCAAATGAATTTTAGGAGTGTGTTCTCTAGATCTGTGAGATATGTCAATGGTATTTTGATTAGGATTGCATTAAATCTGTATAACAGTTTTGGGAGTATAGCCATTTTCACAATGTTGGTTCTTCCTCACCAAGAGCAAGGAATGTCCTTCCATTTTCTAATATCCTCTTCAATCTCCTTTTTCAGCATAGTATAATTTTCAGCATATAGGTCTTTTACATTTTTAGTTAGGTTGATTCCTAAGTATTTCATTTTTTTAGATGTTATTATAAAGGGCAATATTTCCATAATTTCTCTCTCAGTGAGTTTTTTTGTTTGTGTACAGGAATGCTATTGATTTTTGAGCATTGACTTTGTATCCAGCTACATTGCTGAACTTTTTTATTACCTCTAGCAGTCTTTTAATGGAGTTTTTTGGGTCTTCTATATAGAGTATCATGTCATCTGCAAATAGTGATAATTTAACTTCTTCCTTTCCTATCTTTACTCCTTTTATTCCTCCCTCTTGTCTGATTGGCCTGGCTAGTGTTTCCAGAACTATGTTGAAAAGGAGTGGTGAGAGTGGACATCCTTGTCTTATTCCTGATTTTAGAGTGAAAGCTTTCAGTTTTTGTCTATTTAGTATAATGTTGGCTGTTGGTTTGTCATAGATGGCCTTTATAAGGTTGAGGTAGACACCATGTATTCCAAGTTTCTGAAGGGTTTTTATCATGAACATGTGTTGGACTTTGTCAAAAGCTTTTTCTGCATCTATTGAGATGACCATGTGGTTTTTGTTTTTGGCTCTGTTGATGTGGTGTGTTACATTTATTGATTTGCATATGTTAAACCATCCCTGCCTTCCTGGAATGAACCCCACTTGGTCATGATGTATAATCTTCTTGATGATTTGCTGTATTATATTTGCCAGTATTTTGTTGAGAATCTTTGCACCAATGCTCATTAGTGAGATTGGCCTATAGTTCTCTTTTTTGGTTGGATCATTCTCTGGTTTTGGTATCAGAGTAATGCTTGCCTCCAGGAATGATTTAGGGAGACTGCTTTTTTCTCAATTTTGTTGAAGAGTTTAAGGAGTACTGGCATCAAATCTTCTCAAAATTTCTTGTAGAATTCAGCTGTGAATCCATCCGGACCTGGGCTTTTCTTTGTTGGTAAGTTTTTAATTACATTTTCAATTTCAATAGCTGATATTGGGTTGTTCAAAATTGCTATATCTTCTTGTTGAGCTTTGGTAGTTCATATGTTTCTAGAAATCTTTCCATTTTTTCTGTGTTTTCCACTCGATATGAGTAGAGATTTTAAAAGTAGGTATTCATGATCTTTTGAATTTCCATAGGATCTGTAGTAATTTCTCCCTTTTCTGTTCTTATTGCATGAATTTGGATTTTTTCTTTCTTTCTCTTGATAAGGTTAGCTAGTGGTTTGTCAATTTTGTTTATTCTCTCAAAAAACCAGGTTTTTGATTCATTAATTCTTTGTAATGTTTTTTTTTAGTTTCAATTGCGTTGATTTCTGCTCTAATCTTTACAATTTCTTCTCTTCTAGGAGCTTTGGGTTTAGCTTGCTCTTCTTTTTCTAGATGCTTGAGATTGAGCATTAGGTTGTTTATTTGTGCTCATTCTGTTTTCTTGATATGACAGTTTATTGCTATATATTTCCCTCTTAAGACTGCTTTCCTTGCATCCCACAGATTACAGTATGTTGTTTCTATATTTTCATTGAATTGTAGGTATTGTTTTATTTCTTCTTTAATTTCATCTGTAGCCCACTGGTTGTTCAAAAGGCTATTATTTAATTTCCATGTATTTATGTAGGTTTTACAATTTCTTTTGCCATTAATTTCCAATTTCATTCACTATGGTCAGATATTATGCGTGGTATGATTTCAATACATTTGCATTTACTTAAGAATGTTTTATGGGATAATATATGATCTATTTTGGAGAATGTCCCATGTGCAGCTGAGAAGAATGTGTATTCTGATGTGGTTGGGTAGAACACTCTGTAAACATCTACTAAGTCCAATTGCTCACAGGTATGATTCAGTTCTATCATTTCTTTGCTGACTTTTTGTCTGGTTCATCTATCTCTTTGTGACAATGGGCTGTTAAGATCTCCTGTTATAATTGTGTTCTTGTGTATTTGGTTTTTCATGTCCATTAGTATCTGTCTTATATAGTTGGGTGCTCCTGTATTTGGCACATATATATTTATAATTGATAGTTCTTCCTCTAGAATTTTACCACTAACAAGTATGTAGTGACCTTGTCTATCTCTTTTAATCATTTTAGGTTTGAAGTTCATGTTGTCTGTAAATAGAATAGCTACCCCTACTTTTTTCTGGGTTCCTGTTGCATGGAATACTGTTTTCCATCCTTTGACTTTTAATCTATGAGTTTCCTTTTGGGTCAGATGTGTTTCTTGTATATAGCATATTGTGGGGTCCTGTTTCTTGATCCATTCTGTCACTCTATTTCTTTTTATAGGTGAATTGAGGCCATTTATATTTATGGATAGCACTGAAATGTACTGGCTCAACTTTGCCATGTTATGTTCCAGTTGTTTCCTTCTGCTTTTCCTCTTATTTAATTGCTTATCCTACCTGGTGGTTTCTTTCTGGTGTTGTTTTTGGGATTGTGGTCATTTTTATCTCTGTCTAGTATGTCCTTCAGCATTGTTTCTCAGGTTGGTTTTGTGGACATGAATTTCTTCAGTTGTTCTTTCTCATGGAAGTATCTCATTTCTCCATTGAATTTGAATGAAAGTTTTGCTGGTTACATCAGTCTGGATTGAAGATTGTTTTCTTTCAGGGCTTGAAATACCTCACTCCGAGATCTTCTTCACTTGAGGGTTTGTGCTGAAAAGTCTGCCGTGATTCTAATGGGCTTTCCCTGATAGGTGAGTTGTGTCTTTTCTCTGACAGTTTTTAATATTCTGTTTTTATGCTGTATGTCTGGGTGTGGATTTATGTTGATTGTAACTATTTGGTGTTCTATATGCCTCACTTATCTGCATATCAGATTCTTTCCCCATGTTTGGGAAAGTTTCTGCTATTATTTCTGTAAATACTTTACGTATGTCATTTGCCTGGACTCCTGTATCTTCGCTAATGCCCATTATTCTTAGATTGTTGCTCTTGGCATCATCATGAAGCTTCTGGATTATCATTTCATGCTGCTTTGTTATTTTTAAAAGTTCTATCCATTCCTGATCACTAACTGTGATCCTGTCCTCAAGGTCCAAAATCCTATCCTCAGCTTCCTTTAGGCAGTTCTGCACGCTTTCAATAGAATTTTTTGTTTCTTGGGTGTCTCTTTGAGTTTATTTCATGAATTCTGCTTGTTTTCTATATTGTTCATTCAAAGATTCAATCAGTTTGCCATGCTCATGTACTTTTTTCTCTAGTTCTTCTTTAGCTGCATTCAACAACTCCTTTACTAAAGTTGTTATTTCTATCTTTACATGGGAGACTACTTCTAATTAGATTTCCTCTATAGCCTGATGCAGTTTTTTTTTTATTTCACTCGCTATCTTTTCAGAGATTCCCATTGTGTTACTTTTGGGGTCCTCTATTTCACTGTCTCCTATACTTGCTTCTGGTGAACTATATGTTTGAGACTGCATTTTGCTTTTTCATTTTTTCATTTTCACTCTGCCTGGTGTTTTCTATGTGTAGGAGTTAATCACACACACTCTTTTCAGACACACCAGACTTACAGTTAGTTGGAGGGGGTATTGCTACTGGCCTTATTTATCCCCTGTACACCTCTATTTTAGAGGTATACTCACCACAGTGATACAGTCAATCTGGTGTAGTTCAAAGTTCACCACCTGGGAGCAAAGTTCCAAATTTTCTCACACTAACTGGATACCGTTGAAATCTTCTGATGTTCCTGGTGGGAGGGCAGGCCCATCTGTAGCAGTCCAGGGTAGTTTTCCATCTTGGGCAGGCTTCCTCGATGTTCCCGGTGGCAGGGCAGGCTGACAGGGGAGGTTCTGGGCAGCCTACCCCTGATGCAGGCTTTCGCTAAGTTCCTGGTGGCAGGGTGGGCCCACAGTGGAGGTTCTAGGCAGCCTATGCCTGATGCAAGCTTCGGCTAAGTTCCTGGAGGCAGGGCGGACCCACGGTGGAGGTTCTGGGCAGCCTAGGCATAATCCGAATGTCATTTTCTTTTCCCATGCTTGGGAAGTTTTCCTTAATCATTTCTATAAATAGCCTTTGTAATTTGCCTGTATGTATTCCTGCTTCTTGGTTCACATTTCTTATTCTTAAATTGTAGATTCTCTTATCATCTTCTAGCCTTTGTATTGTTACTGCTTGTTTCCTTGTTATTTTTAAGAGATCTTTCCTTTCATAATCACACATTGCAAACTTGTCTTCAAGTTTTGATAGTCTATCCTTAGTTTCTTTTAAAGCATTTTGCCAGCTTTCAATGGAATTTTTAATTTCCTGGTAGTCTCTTTGAATCTGCTTCATGTATTCTATATTTTCTTTATATTCTTTATCGAATGTTTCTCTCCTTTTTTGTGTTCCTCCCTTCTACCATCTGTATCTTCCTCAGAGATGCTCCCTCAGAGCATTTCTTTTATTACTCTACTCATATCTTGCTTTACCTGATTTAATATTTCAGTTTTGAGCTCATCTACAAGGTCCTGAAAATATCTTTTAATGTCTATTGAAGCCATGCCTGCTGTTGAGTGTTTGCTGCCCTCAGTCGCCCTTGTTTTTCCCTCTCCTGGATCAGGGCTCTCAGGGTTCTGGGCTGGGGGCCTCTTCCTGCCTCCTGTCATAGTCCCAACTTCCTCCACACAGGTCACATTGCAGGTCCCAGCCCCTTTTTCCTGTTGGCCACGCCTCCACTGAAGCATGCTTGCGAGGGTCCTCCCCCCTCTCCTGACTGCTGTTATCACTGAGGTGCAAGCAGCAGCTGCCTAAGCCTGCCCCTCCGCACTGGGCCAACCAAACTGCAGAGGCCTTCCCCCAGTTAGTGCTTGCTAGGCACAGGGAATCGATTTGGGATGGCTCATTTGGTCCCAGCCAGGGGCATGGCCCAGTCCAAGCAAATCCCACGAATCTGCTTTGCGGAGGGAGGAACCAACCGACGTCACTATTGCTCCCAGTTCAGGCTGCTCCTGCCAGATTCCAACATGTCGCCCATTTGATCGTGCCCTTCCCATGGGGGGGGTGTGTCCCAATCCCAGCACTGACCATGGATTAATGAAAGTCCCTTTGCCGGCTCCACTCTCCATCAGGTTCACCAACCCCCAACTTCAAAGCTGCTCTGCTTCCCATGAGTCATGGTGGGAACAAGTTTGGGTGGCTCTGCCAGCCGTGGCGGATTCAGGCTGGTGCAAATTCAGTCCACTGCAAAATTGGTGAGTTGCAGCAAAAACACTGTGTCCAGCTGTTCCAGTTGTAGTCCCAATGTATTAGATGAGCTTTTTTATGTTTTAATTTCTTCCTGTGTCAAGAGGATCCCTCTCCCTCTGTCTGGGTCTCTCCAGGGTGTTTTATTCTGGCATATGAGTTGTTTCTCCCAGGAGGCTCTGTTTTTTGTTGCTCACTGATCAGCCATCTTGTCTTCCTTCCTTCCTTGTTATTTTTAAGAGATCTTTTCTTTCGTAATCATACCCTTCCATTCTGTCTTCAAGGTCTGAGAGTCTATCTTCACCTTCATTCAAGTGGTTTTTCCAGCTTTCAATACAATTTTTAATTTTCTGAATATCCCTTTGAAACTGTTTCATGCATTCTAATTCTGTCCTATATTGCTCATTCAAGATTTTCATCATTTTCCTCTATTTTTTATCTGGATCTTCTTTAGATACACTTAACATTTCTTTCATAATATTTGTCACTTCTTGTTTTACCTGGGAGATTATTTCTGATCTGATTTCCTCCATAGATTCTTAGAGTTGTTTCTTTGCTATCATTTCAAGAAGTTCAGTTGTGTGATATCCAGTATCTCCCATTTCAATCTCTCCTGGGTTTGTTCTTGGTGGGTGAGAGAACTGAGACTGCATCTTTCTCTTGTGCTTTGTCATTTTCCTCTGGGACTTCTGCATCTGGCCAGGCACACTTCTGATGGATTGCACTGGAATGCTGTGTTGTGCAGAGCTTTGATCTTCTGATATCTGTGCAGCTAGCTGGGACACACCCCTGGAGTATGGCACCGGGGCCTTGCACTCCAAAACCCAGGTGACTAGCTGAGACACAACCCCAGAGTGTGGCATCTGGGGCCTTATTCCTGGCTGGGAGTTCAGAGCCTCTGGATCACATGGATAGCTGGGGCACACCCACAGAGTGTGGTACTGGGGCCATGCTCCTGGCTGGGCAGAGTTCTGAACCTCTGGGACCCAATGGGCTAGCTGGGGTGCACCCTTGAACTATGGCACTGGGACCTTGTGCTGTGATGAGCAGAGCTTAAAATCTCCAGGACCCATAAATTAGTCTGGTTGCTTTCTGATGGAGAGCTCTGGGAATCTTGGCTGGGCAGGGCTTGGTATGTCTGTGACCTGTGAGGCCAGCAAAGCATTCCTCCAATGGGTTGCACTGGGATGCTGGGCTGGGAAGAGCTCATATCCTCCATGCAGCTAGCATGGATACACTCTGGGAATTTGGCATTGGGACCTTGTGCTTGACTGGGTGGAATACAGAACCTCTAGGACTCAGGAGGCTAGCTTGGATGAACGCCCGGAGTATGGTGCCAGGGTCTTATACCTGTCTGGGTGGAGTTCAGAACCTCAGGGACCCAGGTGCCTATCCAGGATGCAACCCCTGGAGTGTGACACCTGGGGCTTTGCACCTGGCTGGGAGGAGTTCAGTCTCTGGACCATGCAGCTAGCCAGGGCACATGCAGAGTATGATACTGGGGCCTTGCACTTGGCTGGGTGGAGTTCAGAACCTCCAGGATCCAAGTGGCTAGCTAGGATGCACCCCTGGAGTATGGGGCTTGGGCCATGTGCCTAGCTGGGAGGACTTCAGAGCCTCTGGACAGACTAGATTTCTATTTTTTAGTACAACCTTGTTTCAGTAATTTGTTTCAGAAGCCCCAGGAAAGTATTCAAGGTTGTAAGAGAGGAAAGGCATGTCAAGAGAATGGAAGGGAAACTTGTGGAACTAGAGTAAAAGGAGCTCATATTTTAAGGATGGAATGAGCTTCCTGTAGGACATCCATCCATTTCCAATCATGCAAATGGAAATCATTGACTTTGGGGGCATTGACTATGCAACCAAGCTTGCTGCACATGGCCAATTGTGTCTCACTCCACACATTCACTCCTTTCCCCTTCTATCATCTTTCTTGCTGCCAGGAGCTAACCTTCTAATCAATTTCTGCTACTAGAAATGGTGCTAATTAATCCAATCTGGATAATAATCTGCAGAGTCTTATTTGAGCTTTGAAAAACTGAGACAAAAGATCATTAGACTCAGTTAGGGGCACATTTAATTCAGTGTTCCATAATACTGTTGAGGTGAATCCTTCATGAAATTGTGAAACAAGATCACTCTCTTAGAATTTTAAAGGGCAGCACTTTTGGAAAGCCACATTATGAAACCCTCCTGTCAGCACCTGCTTTTGTCTACCATTTGTCTCTGTTCAGCCAGTGGTAAGCTCCAAGAGGACAGAAACCTGGTCTGATTTAGGTTTCTTTTAAGCCCGTGACATTCACTTTTTCTGTTAATATTTAAGGAGAGTACTCTTCTAAACTGGACATCTTAATATCTACTGAATTGTTATATTTCATGGTGGAAATAAAATATTGCAAACAGGGAGAGAGGAAAGAAAAGAGAGAGGAAGGAAAGAAGGAAAAAAAGCAAGAGTGGAAGGAAGAAAGGACTTCCTCATATGTTAAAAATGAGAGGCAATAGTAGAAAACCCTTCTAGGAAAATTGCAGGATCTCCACATCTGAAGAAATCACTGACTTTGCCCACTGGCTATCGTGAAAGTAGTTCATTGAGAAAATCGCCTCTTAAAATGCATGGAGCAGGAACAGGGGATTTCAAATCCCTAACTTGGGGCTATGCTGTACCACTGAGGAAAGAGGGACAAAAAGATAAGGTCTAAGAACATTGAACTCAGAAACCAATTAGACACCATCTGGGAATTCAGATAGCCATATGCTCACTGTAGCCTTTTACTCTTCATAGCACCTTGTCTCTTTCCTAGCAAGCACTTATCCCATTTTAGAATTATGTGTTTATCTTGTTACTTGATCATTATCTGTGGGCTCCATTTGAGTACAGGCTCCACACAGTGTGACTATTTTTTTACCATGCACTCAGGACTGTACCAGGCACATGCAGAAAGGCGATATATATTTGTCAAATGGATGAACACATTATTTTTCTTAAATTATTTAATCTCTTAAAGGCCCATTTTCTCATTAGTAAAATCAGATTTCTAATTTTATTTATCTCCTAGGACTGACACAAGGACAATATGAGATATAATATTGCAAATATTTTACTCCTAAGAGGAGTTTAGTAGATGATGCTACCGCAAATCAACTAATACTATTATTGTGGCTATTACTATGAATACAAAAGTGAATATTTTACCTCAAATATTAAAATAAAAGAGCACAACTTGAAAGTCAAATTGAATATTAGAGACATTTTTTTAAAAAATCAAATAGCATATATAGCATACCTATCAAATTAAGATAAAGACATAGACATTAATTAGATGAGATTAGAAAGAAGAGATTGGGAAAGCTAATTGGTTGCCAGAAAGAAGAGGTGACTAAGACAACACTTTCCTTTGGGAACAGTTCCTTTGACAACATAAGCAGCAGCAGCTAGACTTTGTCACGGAAACCAAAACCACCTCTCTCTGATAAGCCCAAGAGGAATTTATTCCTTAGTACTTGAAAGAAAATAAAAATATCAAAATCCTTTTCTGAACCCTGCAGTTTGCCACATAAATCTGTATTCTCATTACTTGTCCCAACCATATTCTCTTTTAACTTTTGGTCAGAGTTTAGCTTGGAACCACTCAACAGTTCTAGAAAACCAGGCTGGGGATTTAGCTCAGTGACATAAGCACCTGCTTGGCAAGTGCAAGGTCATGAGTTCAAACCCTGGTACCGCAAAAAAAAAAAACAGTTCCAGACAAGCTTGAGGGAACTTTTCAATCCACAGCCTGCAATGCTACAAATAACCTGTACCCAGATCCTGGCCATAATTTCCACTCCCTGGTAATTTACTTATTTCTTGTTAAAGTCTTTGAACTGCATCTCAGACTTGAGCACATCTGATCTGGCCAGCTATCTTGGCTGTCCCTCACTTGCTGATAGTCCCTGAAAGAAGTCTAGGACCAGTTTTCTCAAGGAGATTGAGCCACTGGGTTTCTAAGTGGCTTCCTTCTCACAGATCCTTCCATCATTTATCTTTGATTTTGAGGCCATTCAAAGCATCACTATGTGAACTACTGAGTTATAAACTGTTCTTGTCTTATCTCTTTAGTCCAGGAATCAATACATTTTCTGTAAAGGGCCAGTCAGTAAATATTTTAGAGTTTGTGAGCTTTCTGGTATTTATTATAACTACTGTACTCAGTTTGGCTGTTGTCATGTAAAAGTGGCCACAAATAGTATGTAAATGAATGAACAGTGCTGTGATCCAACAACACTTTATAGACATAGCAGCCAGCTACTGCTTTTAGCCCCAGGTTCAGAGTTTGCCAATCCCTGCTTTGGTAAATTTACTCCACATTGAGAGCCAGAAAGCCAATTGATATATTTGTCCTGAGAACTAAAAGGAAATAAATTTCGAAGTTTAACAAAACAACTAGCTCACTTACTGGCAAATAAAGTGCAACTATCCAAAACATTGCCACATAACTCGCAGATCTCTTTTGTTATTTGTCTTGATCATTTCTTCTCAGTACCAGTCACAGGAGACCACAAAATAGAAAGCAGAACCACTCTTTCAAATGCTTCTCTGACACAGAACCCTGACATAAAGCTGGGGAGAAGGGATGCTAGAATTCTCAAGGTGGCCCATATCATCACTGGTTTGGATAAATTGTTGAGTACTTGAAGGGCCACACTGGCCCAATTTAACAAACACTGGTGAAGGGTTTGAGAAATGGGCTCAGAGGTGGATACCTTGAACTCTAGCCTAGACTATGTGCAGTGTCAGTGGACTGCAGTGATAACAGCAGAAAAGAGGCAGATTCCCAGGAAGATGCAGAAAGTATGCTAGTTTCTGGTTTGAACCTCTATACCCAGCTGGCCTTCTGTGATCTCTGTCCCGTTTTCTCTCAATAAATCTCACTTTGTTTTCTGATTATGTTAGCTTGGCTATATCTCTGTTCTTTACGACCAAACAATTCCTAAACAAATCATCCACATAATTGGGTTTAATGGCCTTTCAATCCTACCTAGCTTATGCTGCAAGAGACATCAAATGGGACGAATGAATCCTGAGATATAATTTCATCTTAAAATGGCCAAATTAATAAAATATTTTTCATAAGACAAAACTTCATTATATGGAAAAGGAGAAAACTTTCACTTTTATCTATTTTTATACAGTTATTTACAGATTAATAAAGATGAGTAAGAATTATTCAGTACAAGGGTAAACTACTTATTCAAAGTCAAAGGTGTGTGATTCATGAGCTGAGATTAAAATAATGCTACAACTAGGATAAATAAAGATTAAAGATGTAGAGATAAGTGACTATTCATATAAGGCAAACAACTGATAATAAAGTTTTAGAATTGCTGGTGAGATGACGTAGATTAGAAGAGGACAGTAAGGTTCAGAAACATGTTACAACTATTGCTAATTCTATTGTAAAGCACAATTATTTCTCTCTGGGGATTTGCAGAGTTATCTTCAGAATTCACTGACAGTTTTTGAAGTTGACCTAGGTCAGCAGATGCAACATATGTTTTGGAGACTTAATTGTCAGTTATTAAAAAGAGGTGAGAGCTGGCCTTGGGGCTTGGGTCTCCCTGGAAGCCTGTACAGTGACCTGACATACCCCTGTATTCAACAGATGATACCCATGTGGGAATAAAGCCTAATGTACCCAGTTGATAGTAGAGAAAATAAATTGTAAAGAATTCATTCCTAGTGATGGATTGTATTTGTTAGACAAAGAAGGGCCTATTTAATTCTCTGAACAAATCCAGTGGAGTACAAGATAGAGAAAGTAGAATTGACTGGGATTTAGGGGGTGAGATCTAAACTCAGGTTGTCTAGTTACTAGTTATGGAGCCTAGAGATCATTTGACTTTCACTCTCCTCACCAAAGGCACAGGACTAATCCAGAGCTCAGAAAACCAGAACCCACAAGTTAAATCCAACATCCACCTGCTTTTGAAAATAAAGTGTCATTGCAACACATCCTTTTATTATTTACATCTAGATGTTCCCCCCAATGCCTTATGTGCTTATAGGTGGGATTTTTTTTAGAGCTGGCTGGATCTAGGGTGTGTGATACTGGGATTAGGGATATGCATTACTAAATTAATCCATTGATTGGAATTAGGCTATTTCTGGGTGTGGATAATGAAAGCTCCACTCTGGGTGTGGGCGGCACCAATCAGTAGGCCTGTACAGAATGTAATGGGACAGAAAAAAAAAAAAAGACAGACTTGCTGCTGCTATGGCTTCCTACTTCCTCTGCTGTGAACTATTCCTCCTGTGTGATGTCCCTCTCCATGTCACCCTACCTTGGAACCAGCTGACTATGGACTGAAACTTGTACAACCTGTGAACCAAAATAAACTTTTCTTCCTTTAACTTGTGGGTATTGAGTATTTTGTCTCAGCAGCAAGCAAAGTAAGACATATCCCCATCCACTTATTCACTGATGAAAGCCACTTTTGTGTTGAAATGGCAAAATTGAGTTATTGCCAAATTCTGTTCACCTTAAAATCCCTTAAACAATTACTATCTGGCCCTTTACAGAAAAAAAAACTGGTCAAAAGTTATATTAGATCCTTTATGACATCTTCTGAATTTTATGGCTTGTCCCATGTTATTATAAACTAAGAAAATACTTCCAATGTGTCCATACATAGATGTGCTTATTGTGTAAGGAAAAGACCCATCTTTCTCATTCATAACAATTATTCATAAATGATGGGCTTACAATGAGCCTTGAGATTTCCCACAGGAGGGATCAGTCAACTAAGAGGAGAGTATGGATCCATAGTTTTCCTCCCATAACACACACTCTTTCTGATGTTATTCAACAAGGTTCACATTTCCTCAGTTATCAGAACTCTCAGCCCATGGTCATTTATGTCCCTACACAAACTCAAAACTGAACCCAAACTGTAGGCAATTTCTCATTCTGTTGTGCTCAGAAATAGATACAGTCCGTCCTACACTTAAAAGATGATTTCCATTCTGGCCACTTAGAAATTGGAAATTTCTATTTTCTTCTCAGTGAATTCAATTTGTAAAGAACTCAACCATAGGAAGGGTAGCCAATTTCCTTTACACTTTGCCAATTTTTTAAGAAAATTGCTTTACGTTAGAGTTATCCTTATATATAGGATATAAGAGGATGCTTTTCCACAAAGAAATGAAATTCTTATAGAGAAGAAGAAACAGCAGTCACTGCCATTGCTACCCATTATAATGGTGGTGAAATCATGGGCTGATGGTTTCTGCCAATGGGTATTTTCCCGATAAGGGTCATTTGTCATTTTGACAGGACTGGAAATGAATTGATTGATAGCTTTAATCCATGTGACAGAAAACATTCTTACATCAAAAATAAGTGTCTGTAATTATGAAGCCATTAGAAAACCATTAATGCCTAAAACCTTCCATCTGTCATGAAACAGGCCCCATGTGGGTAATAAAAGAAATTACAAAGATGGGTTCTGATGCCACTGTTCACATTTTGCTGCTGACATTCTTTCCCTCTGCTGTATTCAGCCAGTAACTTGGTATAGTAAACTTCAATGAAAATCAGAATTTTCTCCCTCTTCCTGTCATCTCTATCTGCATTTCAAAGAAGACTCTGTGTTGTCCGTTTAAGTCTTATGTCTGCCTTCAGCCAACTCCTGCCATGAAGGATCCCTGACTGACCAGTGTAGATCACACACTTTCCTGTGACAGGGGGATGGGTTTAAAGGATTGTAATTGATACCCCAGCAGGACTATAAAGAGTGGGACAGGGTTCCCAAGGAAAAGAAAGACCATTTAAGTAGCCAAAGCTGTCACTACCATGACCATTATGCCAGCTTTCAAATGTGGTGCTTCCAAGGGAATCAAATGTGTGGGAAGAGGAGTGAATGTTTTTCCAATAAGGGGGAGAGCAGTTCAGCATGCTAGCGTCAAAAAGATACCTCACAGATGATTAAAATGTGGTGATGTTGTGTGCCACCCCAACAGCTATTGATGTTGTCATGTGTGTGTGTGTATAATCCCCTGAAAAGTACAGATTTGGAGTTTTCTTTCGGACTAGGTACACTGATTTGTCTGGCTTCTCTATTCTTTCCTCTCCTTTCTCCTGCCACCTTGATGACTCACTTCCCTCCTTATAATAGAAGCAATAATCCAGCAGCTTCACAATATTGAAATGTCCAAGAAATAAGAGATCATTATTCCTGGATTTAATCCATTAAAAGGTGATTCTTTGTTGTTAGTCAATATTCACTTTGTAAAGAACTAATGTACAATAGGATGTGTTTCCCTGAAGTCTCTTTTTGGACTATCAATAGGATCTTGGGGTATAGTATGCTAGTCATCATGAAATCTATGGAACCTCAGGGTGAGTGTATGACTTGGGCCTCAACTTTCCCCTGAGAGAAGCTGGCACACAGGCATGGGTAGCTAACTCCTACCATGTCCCAGGAACCTCATGCCTCATCACAGAGTGAGTACTTTTAGAAAAAGAATTTCTCCCATGGAGCAATGAATGCTCAGAACTTTCTAATAGCTTTTCTCTGACACAAACTTGTTAATATTCTCTGATCTTTGTTTTTTGACCAGGCATTCATTTCTCATACCAAGATTTAAGGACTCTATTTAAGTCTAACTCCTTCAAAGTGGTAATAATAATATATTTTCTCAAGTCTGATTTTATTTTACTGAGCCTTGTACTTTTTTATTCCCTTCTTTATCACCCTAAATGTATTATTTTAGCATTAAATGCAGTAGTAACTCAGGGAAACATAATGTTCAAATGTAAAGATCCAAGCTGGATTGAGTTTGTGGTTCAGAAGAAAAATATTTTCATTCTACAGTGACTTGAAAACTCAAAGGTTTTATGATAAGCACGTGTGAAGATTTTCTTCCCAAAATCTTAATATATTCTCTGCTATTCAAAAAGTTCCCAAATGTACATGAATAAAACATATTTATTGCTCATGGGAACTATGCTCAAATGTCCAGGCAAGTAGTCATTTAGGGTCTCTGGGGTTACATAAGCTCACAGAGCCCCAGATCTGCAAACTCTGCAGGTCCTTTCAGGAAGATTTTAACTATTCCCTCAATTCTCAATTTTGAGGATATTTGATATCTATTGCTGGGGAGTACCTTGAAAAAATATAATCTCTTCCTTAAACTAGTCTTCAATTTGTGTCATTAGGAGCAAACAAAATGCTACAAATTCATAACATGAGTATTTTTTATTGTGTGAGCTTAGATCTTTGCATTTTACTTTAGGATTTTTCTATACTCAGATTTCAGAGTTTCTCAAACACGTCATTGCCTTGAGGAGGCTTTACAAGGCCATACTGTGTCTGACCACCTTGCTCAGTCCTTCCACAAACATTATTAGTGTTACCTTCTAGAGACCCAGAACTAATAATTCCTCTGGAATGGTGTTTCTGCTTTGCGTATAGAATGAGATTTAAATTTTGCAGGCTTGAAGTTGCATTTCTTGCCAAAATGGAATAACAGGATGATTTACCCTGCCACCTATGCTAATTGTAAAATGGAAAAAATATAGGAAATAATGGTTTTTGAGATATTGGATATCAGATGATGAAATAAAGTTATCTCTGAGAGAAGGGAAATGAGACGAGCCCTATAACTGCTCCAAGTAACTCTTTAAGAGAGCTTCTAGGCTACAGCACAGGGTGAAGATACCAGACAGAAGCTAGCAGATTCACTACTTTGAGGAGGCAGAGTTGAAATTCCAGAGAAACCAAAGCAGTGAGAGTTTAGAGAAAGAAATGCCTGAAAGGAGAGAATTTTCCAAAGAAAACTTTGGATACTTCAATGTTCCCTTCATGTGACTAGCTGGATATTGATAAACACATTTATGTACAAAAGTACGCTGAAGCTTGGAAGGAATCACCTGAGGGAGTTAGAGGTAGAGCTGTCTAGCACCCCCATAGGACTGAGAACATGCCTGTCCTTCTCCATCCCATCACACTGAAAACTTTCAGACTCACAGCACAGTGGGTAGAATACACACAAGAGCTAATGTTAGTAATGAGGAATAATTAAGTATAGAACATAGCTCTAGTCTCACTGAAAGCACTTCAAAACTAAGATCTAAAAGAAACTGTTTCCTGATATATATATATATATATATATATATATATATATATATATATATATATTCTGGGATATAATAAAAAATTATGAGGCATGCAAAAAGCAGAAAAACATTTCCCTTAAGGAAGAAATGAATTCAACAAAACTGACCTATAATGAAAATAGATGTTAGAATTGGCAAAGGAATTAGAACAATTACTAAAATAATAATTCACATGTTCAAATATAACATGGAAGAAAATTTTCAAAACTAACAATGAAGTTTTTAGAGATGAAAACTACAGTGTCTAAAATGAATGCTTACCGAATGAGATTGTGGAATAGTGCAGCTAAAGACTGTGAAAAAACTGGTGAACTTGAAGATATGGCAGAAATTACACAAAATAAAAAGAAAAGGGAGAATAAAAGAATTTTAAAATTTAACACAGCATCAGTGATCAGGGGAAAAGTTCAGATGGCTCACTTTATATGTAACTGGAGGCCAGGAAAGATAGAAGAGGATATAGAAGTATTTGAAAAAGTAACAATTAAAATTATTCAAATGATGTAAACTAGAACTCATAGATCCAGGAATCTCAAAAAGGTCTAAACATAAAAGCTATTTTAAAAAACTATATCAAGTGTGTCATAATCTTAAAATCAGTGATAAAGATAAAATTTGAAAAGCTTCAGCAGAAAAAAAGATAAGTTAATATAAAAGATAAAATATTAAAAGTACCAGAGATTTAAGAAACAGTGCAAACAAACAGTTGACAGTAGAGCAACATCTTTAAGTGACTAAAATAAAACAACAACAAATCCTTTGACAATAAAAGTAAAATAATTTTAAAGACATGAAAAGGCCAAACAAATATAGCCACACTACAAGAAATGTTACAGGAAAGCTGAAAATATACCAGTTGGAAATATGAATTTACACTAAAGAATGATGAGCATTAGAAATGGAAACTTGCTGGGAATAGGCACAAGGTATTTTCTTGTTTTACTTTATAAATAATTGACAGTTTAAACAAAAATAATAATGTAGTATAAGGCTTATAACATATGAAAAGCTAAAATATAGAGCAAACCAGGAAAAGAACAGGAAGGGAAAAATAGAAGCAAACTATTGTCACCTTCTTAAACTATATGTAATATCAATTGATTACAAAGTATAAGTTAAACAATATACAACCACCAGGAAACAAAAATAAATAATTAAGCTAGTATAACAGCAGAAAAGATAGAAGAGTAAAAAAAAAATCCAACTAAGCCAAAAGAAGCTAACAGAAAAGAAGAACAGACAACAACTGAAACTAATGGAAAAAAAGGCAGAAAAGTAATAAATTTAAATTCAATCATATTACAAGCCAATTTTGTAAATTATTATATATTTGCATATTTTGCATTAAATCTGTTTCTCTAGGAAACTCTGATTGATACATAGCCTTATAAAGTGAGAGGTCTTATTTCCATTTTAAATGCAAACAGTCTGTATGTTCCAATCAGAAGATGCAATTATCACATTGGATTTTAAAAATAACTATATACTAAATATAGACAATGAAATGCTTTAAATATTCACATGCCAAAACATTAAAAAAGAGAAAGATATACTAACATTAATCAAAAGAAAATTAGAATGGTATTATTATTTCAAAGTATATTTACAGCAAAGATGATTGCCAAGGCTAAAGAAAGTAATTTCTTCAAGATAGAGGAATCAATTCATCAAGAGAATATAGCAATCTCAAATATGTATGCCCCTAATAACTAAAATTCAAGATATAAGAAGCAAAAGTTAATAGAATTTCTAGGAGTAACAATGTAGACAATACCCACAAAAATTGACAGAACATCAATTTATATAGAAGATCTGAACAACACTATAATCAGCTTGACCTGATTGACATTTATAAAATACTCCACCAAATGACAGAATACACATTTACTTGGTTACTTTTCTCTCTCATTGTTGAGACAAAATACCTGACCCCCAAAGTTAGGGAAGGGAAGGTTTATTTCTTACAGGTTGGAGATTTCAATCCATACTTAGTTAGCTCCAAGTGGCAAGGTGGTGAGGCAGGTGGGAGGGCAGTGGTTCATGGCAGCCACAAACAGCAAGAGCAAACTGCACAAAAGAAAGACACGCCTCCTTCCCCCACTGTTACATGGTATGCTGGCTCTACCCCGGAGTGAGTGTAGCACTCTCATCACCAATCCAAGCATTAGACAACAAACCAGTCATGAACACTAGCTTCAACCATGTCCATGACTGCGTGAGACTTGGGCAGGGGCATCTGTCATATAAACCATAACAAAATTCTTTTCAAAAGAACATGGAATGTTTTGTAGTACATTCAGTCATAGGACAAATCTCATCAAATTTAAGATTCCAAATCATTCAAAATACTTTCTCTGTTGAGTGAAATTAGAAATCAAAAACAGAACGATTATCTTAAAATGCCCCAATATCTGTCACTTTCTGGTTTTTGACCTTTTGATTATAGAGCCTCATTTTGTCTTTATATCATGGCCTCCTAGTGCTATAATAGCAGCATACTTTTAGATTGTGCTTATTCTGTGCTTACCTATTTTTAATTAAAGAGAAAAAACAGAAAGAGGGTAGAAATAATACATAATTTCAAAAAAACAATAAATCACTAGTTGATAATTACATATTGTCCTCTTAGAAGTAGGTGTTCAAGTTACATAAGTAAAGCATACAAAGTAGACATGTAAACAGTGAGACTGCAAACAATTCTGTTCACCTATCCAACAAAAACTTAGTAATATGGTTGTCAATCCTACACACTTAAGCATACATGCAGTTATATCCTTTAGAATATTTTCTTTTCCTCTTTTTTTTTAATTTTTTATTATTTTATTTTAAGAGAGAAAGGAAAATTTTAAAAAGACAAAATAGAAAAAAATAAGAAGAAAAATAGAATACAGAGTTCAAAAAATTAACATCATAAAAATCACTGGTTGATACATTATAAAATACTAAAATATTATTGTTAACAATATAAAATATTATTGTTAACAATAGTTGTTAAAGTTACAAAGTCAAAGCATAAAAAGTGGCTAGACACTCAAACATTGACAGTAGAAACTCTTTTGTTCAGTGATCTAAGACAAGCTCAGTAATATGGTCATCTATTTACACACTATACATACCACTATATCCTTTAGAGCACTTCCCTTTCACTTTTACAATATCTATTATATCTATTATACTTTTATATCTGTTATACTTTTTGGATACCATTATTCTATCTGTTCTTATTATTTTTTACACTAGAGAGACAATGTAATATTTACTAATGTGAGTCTTGTTTATTTCACTAATGAGGATATTCTCAAGTTGCCTCCATTTATTGATAAAGCCCTCAATATCATCCTTTTTTATAGCTAAGTAGTATTCCATTGTAAAAAAATACCACTGTGCTTACCTATTAATACCCATAATGGCTCATGACAGGGTTAAGAAACACCCAATTAAATTGGATCAGCATATTTCTGGATGTGGAAGACTCACCCTAGTGAGGATTGTCACCAGAATAGTATAAAAGGGAAATGAAGAAGGAAAGATGGATTCCATTTCTTTGAAAGAGCTCCAGTCTGCACCTTCACCCTGATCATTGTCACCTGGCTTTTACCACAGACTCTTCAGCCTCCACCACAGACCCTTCAGCTTCCTGATACTAACACAGGACACTACAGAGAGCTCCAGGCCTCCGACTGGATCCTTTGGATCTCTAGCACACACACAGAGATCTTCCACACCTGACTATGGAAGGACACTGTTAGCCGGTCTTGTAAATCCTGACATATTTGTACATCTTGCATTAAACCTGTTACTCTAATAAAAATTGGCTGATACACAGTCCTATAAAGTAATAGACTTTATTTTCATTTTATAAGTAAAGAATATGTACTATTGAGCAATACAAGAATTTGTCTAAGGTCACAGACCCAGGGAGGTAGATGATCTTACTGGGGCAGTCTGGTCCCAAAGTCTCTGTTTTTAGGCATTATTCTCCTGCCTCTCAATTCTATGCCTTACCATTGCCATTTCAAAGAGGGCATGATCCCCTTCTTCTGGGTCTTTTTTTAAATAATATTTTTAATTTTTATTTGAAAGGAACTAAAACCAAGCAAAGTAAAATAGAATAAAGCCAATCAAAACAAACCAGTGTAAGTGACACAGGTTTTCAAAACAATAGAAAATCCCCTGAGCTGGGAGGAGAACCAGCAGCTCCAGAGATCCGACCATGAAGGGACTCAGGGTGCAGCATACAAAGGCAGTTTGCCCGCCCTCCCAGTAGGGGTCCGTAGCCTGAGCTGGGAGGAGAACCAGCAGCCCCAGAGCTCCGACCATGGAGGGACTCAAGGTGCAGCACAGAAAGGCAATTTGCCCGCCTTCTCGGTAAGCACCCTTGGCATGAGGCAGGAGAAGAATCACTCAGCGGTTCCCATGAGCCTACTGGCAAGTGGGCTAAGAATCAACCCACCCCACCCCCATTAGCAAGTGAGCCAGAGATGTAGACATCTCTTGAGAGGCTGACCATATGCAATGTAGCAAATAGGGGGATTTCCTTCTATCATCTCTTTGAAGACAAATATTGTTATCACTGTTTTACTTTGTTCCGATTAATGATATTGCTCTATTCAATGATCTGTTTTGAGAAGTTCTAGAATGTCCTGTATTTCCTTTGATTTGGCTATACCTTATTGAAAGAACAACTGTTGTGAAGATAACGGGATATACTATGGTAACTATTATTGCTATGCCAGTAACCTGTTGAGGGTTTCTGTACCAATTTCACTGCACTCTCTCAGTTGGCTTTGCTCTGTCTTGTTCTGTTGTATTTTGCTACCTTTAAAATCATAAAAAATTAAAATAAATAAAAAGTAAATAACAACAAAACAGATCAGCAAGGTACCGAGCAAGCTGAAACACAATATAACTAAACAGATAATGGACTTGAAAAGGAGGAAAAGAAAGTACTCTAAAGGATATAACTGCATGTGTGTTTAAGTGTGTAGGATTGATGACCATGTTGCTGGGTTTTTGTTGGACCACTGAATGGAACTGTTTGCATCCTCAGTTTTTGAATGTCCACCTTGTATGCTTTAATTTTGTAACTTGAACAACTATATCTAGAAAACAATATGTAATTTATCAACTAGTGATTTCTTACTGTTTATTTTTTTTCTTTTTCTTTGAAAGTCCGTATTGTTTCTTCCCTTTTTTCTGTTTTGCTTTTTTTTCTCTTTAAGTAAAATTTAAAAAAAACAATAGGAAATCAACAATGGTTACCAAAATGCCTCTTGCTGTCTTCAAAATAGCTGCAGGTGCTTTCAGACATAGTAAAAATCAAACAAAACAGAACAGAATACAACCAGTAAAAACAGAACAATAAATGCAATAAAGGACTTCAAAACAAGGCAATAGTAAATCCAAAATGGCTACCATAATATACTTTATCTTTGAAATAGCTGCCCATGCCATTGGATATAATAAAAACAAAACACAATAAAACCCAACCCAACAAAACAGTGACAATGATACTAGACTTCAAAACAAGATAATAGGGAATCAACAATGGCCACCACCTCCAGAAGAAGATCCCCATAAGCTGCACTTCATGTTGTAATTCTCTGACTAGATGATCAGATTACCAGATTTGGACCTACAAAGTCAGTGAAACATTAAACACTACAAGCATTAAATTGTATTTTATCTCAATAGGTATCATAATGGCCTGTGTTTCTCCAAATCAGCCAGTTGCTTATGGGGCTAGGGGTTGGCTTTATTTGTTTTCCAGCTTGCACGCCATAAGGGGCTGGCATCTGGCTCTCTCCCAGTGCCCCATGCATGGTGCTGATTCACAGGGAGTGCTTTCTTCTTGGTGATTTCTTGTTCTTTTCCCCCATAGTTCACAAATGGCACTGACTCACAGGAAAAGGCTGGGATCCGGCTGTCCCCCCTCCCACTAGCTATCTGGCATGGTTGTGATTTGCAAGATGGACTTGCTTGTTGTTGACTTCTTGTTCTCTTCTAACAAAGCCCATAAATGGTGCTGACTCACAGGAAAAGGCTGGGGTCTGGCTGTCATCCCAGTGACCAATGCATGGTACTAATTCACAGGGAGGGCTTGCTTCTTGCTCTTTTCCCCTGTAGTCTGTGAATCTTTCTTTGGGTCTTTGTTCAAGCTCTTTCCTTCTTTAGGTGCACAGATGTGCATTCCCTGCTTTCTCCTAGAAGTCCAAGAGGACTCTTCTTGCCTCTTTTATTTGGGCAAACCTAAATATTCAGCTTGTGATAGAAATTTTGAAATTTTAAAACTAATTAGCAGCCTGATACCATACTGAGACAAGATATACTCATTATGCCCACCCTGTAGCTGGACTGCTAAACCAAATCAGCCTTGACTGGCTCTCCAATTGCTTTACACAGATGTCTAACTCAGGTCAGTCTGACAGCATCCAGTTGCACCATCTGTGCTTTTTCTCCTAAAACTAAATTCTGATTTACTAACATATTTCAATGACTTTCTACCCAACAATAGGCAATGATTAATTTAACCCAAAGAAAATTCACCACATTTTTAAGCTTTTATACTTTCTGCTTGCAAAATCTCTATAAGCTAAACCCAAAACTGACTCAGGGCTGGTGATTTGGAATGGGTTCCCACTAGCCTGCTGGAATAATAAAAGTTGCCTTCCAACTTCTTGGTGTGAAACTCCACACAACCTCAAAAGCCACCTCAATTTCATCCTACAAGAGTTCTTTGCTCCTCATAGGAATAGAGATGAGATAGTTTTTCTGAAATGTTTGTAATAATACACAAGGTTTTTAAAAACTGAGAGTTGCATCCAGAGCCTTTGCACTGGAGATATCCTCACCTCTTTTTTATTTTTTATTTTGAGACAAAGTCTCACTAAGTTCTCTATGCTATGTTCAAATTGGAATCTCCTGTTTCAGCCTCCCAGAGTGCTAGAATCACACACTATCCTATACTCCTAGCCTACTTGGCATTTTATGAAGTTAAAAAAAGAGAGAGAGATTTGGATCCATGATAGGAAAACATCCCATCAGAAGAGAAACAGAGATAGGGATAGGTAGAGAATTCATGAACAAGAACCAAACCTCATAGGAAATACTTCCCAGAATCAATAACTGGGATCATGTCTTATTAAAGAGTTTCTGTATGTCAAAAGAAATCACCAGCATAGTGAAAAGAAAACCTACAAACTGGGAAAAAACCTTAGTGAACTGTCCCTCAGACAAAGGACTTCTGTCTAGAACTTACAAAGAATTAAAAAAAAATCAGATCCCTGAAATTCAAGACCCAATCCAAAAATGGACATCCAAGATGAACACACAGTTCTCAGATGAAGAAATATGAATGGCAAATAAATACATGAAAAAATGTTCACCATCATTAGTTATTAGAGAAATGTAAATTAAACCCACACTGAGATTCCATCTCACTCCAGAAAGAATGTCCAGGATCAAGAAAACTACCAACAACAAATGCTGGAGAGGCTGTGGGGAAAAAGGAACTCTTTTACACTGTTGGTGGGAGTGTAGACTGGTGCAACCACTGTGGAGGTCATTCTGGAGATTCCTCAATAAGCTGGGATTGGAAGTTCCCTTTGACCCAGCTGTTCCACTCCTAGGCATATTCCCAGAAGAACTGAAAACATATTACCACTGTTGATAAATGTGCCCCATGTTTACAGCAGCACAATTTGTAATAACCAGATCTTGGAAACAACCTAAGTGCCCATTAACTGAGGAATGGATAAAAAAAATTGTGGTACTTTTATACAGTGGAGTACTATGCAGCTATAAAGAATGATCATATTGAGATATTTATAAATAAATGGATGCAACTTGAGACCATACTCATAAGCAAAATAAATCAAACTCACATGTATGAATACTGCATAGTCTCCCCAGTGTAAGAAATGGTAGGACTACATAAGATTTTATGGTAATCATGGATCACCATTATATTGCTTTGAAGTCTTACATGTTTTCATTCATTGGTTGGAGTGGTTTTATTCTGTTTTGTTTGATCTTATTATGTGTGATAGTATGAACAATTACTTTGAAGAAAACAAGACAATATGGCAGCCATTGCTGATTTAACATCATCTTGCTTTGAAGTCCTACCATGCTTTTGTTCTTCTATTACTATTGGTTCTATCATGTTGTATCTTATTGGATTTTAATATGTATGATAGTATAAACAAAATTTTTATGGCAAATAAGATATTTTAGTAGCCAGTGTTCATCTTCTGTTATTTGGTTCCGAATGCCTTGTAATACTTTCATTCTCTTGAATGGTTTTATTTTATTTTGTTATGTTTGATACTATTGTGTGTGAAGGTATGCTCAACTATTTCAAAGAAAGAGACATTATGGTAGCTACTGTTGATATCCAATTGACTTGTTGTGAAGTGCTGTGTTGTTTACACTGTTCTGTTCTGACCTGCTTTGTTCTGTCCTCTTTTGTTTTATTCTCTGTAAAATAAAAAATAAAAAAGAAGAGAAACAGAGGAGGGGAAGACCCTGTCTTCTTTAAGACAAAATAAAAATAGAGAGGTTGACATTACTAGTGTTTGTTTCTTTTCTGTTCTTTCCTGTTTTATTTTCAACTGTCATGTAATAATTGCACATATATATGGAGTAATGTGTGATATTTCCATACATGCATACATTATGCAATGATCAATTCAGGATAATTACACGTCCATCATTTCAAAATTTATCATTTATGGTGATAAACTTCAAAGTCCTCTCTTTTAGCTACATTTAAATACAATAATATCAGTAACTATAGTCATTCTACTGTGTAAAGCAACACTGAAACTTATTTCTCCCACCAAACTCTAATTTTGACTCATTGACCAAACTATTTTTGTCCTTCTTTCCATTCTACACTGTACTTCTCTGAGATCAGCTTTTTTAGATTCCACAAATGAGTGAAATGATGCAGTACTCTCTTTTGTGGGTCTGGTTTATTTCATTTAATATAATGTCCTCCAAGTTCATCTACATTGATGTGAATGGTTGTACATCATTGTTTTCATGGCTAAACAATATTTTATTTTGTATATAGTCCATGTTTTCTTTATTCATTCATTTGTTAATGAACATTTAGGTTGACTCCATTGTTGTTAGTAGTGCAGGACAGTCTTTTCAATAAATGATTGTGGGAAAGCTGGATATCCACGTGCACAAGAAACAAATAAGACCCCTAGCATCAAATGTACTGTGCCTGTTTAATCTCCTTTCCCAACAGATGAAACTATTCCCTAGTCTCACCCATGATTACTTGCTGGGTGGGTATTGATCTGCTTCATTGGATTCTAAACTTCTTTTTTATTTTTTATTTTAATTTTAAGGTATAAAACCAAACAATAAAGTTAATCAAACAGAATAAAGTTAATCAAAACAGTAAAAGTGATACGAGACTTCAAGACAAGATAATAGGAAATCAACAATGGTTGCCTCTCATTATCTTCAAAATAACTGGCCATGTCATCAGATATATTAAAATCAAACCAAACAAAATAGAAGAAAATCAATCAAAACAAAACACTGAAAGTGACACAGGATTTCAAAACAAAATAATAGGAAATCAACAATGACTACCATAATGCCACTTGTTGTGTTCAAAATAGCTACCCATACTATCAGACTTAATAAAATCAAATAAAACAGAACAAAATTAAATCAATCAAAGCAAAACACTAAAAGAAATACAGGACTTCAAAACAAGATAATAGGAAATCAACAATGGCTACCATAATATAACTTATCTTTGAAATAGCTGTCCCTCCCATCAGCTATAATAAAATCAAGCCAAACAAAACAGAACAAAACCAATCAAAACAAAACAATGAAAATGATACTGGACTTTAAAACAAAATAATAGGGAATTAACAATGGCTACCACTTTCCCTTTTTAGACCTTTCCTCCCTCTTTCACTTTCACAATATCTATTGTACATTTTGGATTTCACTAACTCCTTCAGTTTTTTATACTAGGGAGGCAACATGATGTTCACCTATGTGAGTCTAACCATTTCACTGAAAAGCATGATCACAAATTGCATCCACTTATGTACAAGAGTCTCATGATTATCCTTCTTCATAGCTCAGTAGCTTTTTATTGTATAAAAGTTCTGTATTTTTCTTATCCATTCTGCAATTGATAGGCAAGCTAACCTTGCTTGAAGCATTGTTTTATCTCCTTTGACTTTCAGTCTATAAATTTCCTTTTGAGTTAATGTGTTTCTTGTATACCACAGACTGATGCATCTTGTTTCTTGATTCACTCTGTCTGTGTTTCTTTTCATAATGTTACATTAAGGTTACAGCCAACATACACTGGTTCCTCTCTGCCATGCTTTTTCCCTGTCATTGGCTCCCTACTTTCCCCCTCCATTCAATTGTCTGACCCACTCTGTGATTCCACTCTGCTGCTGTTCCTCAGGCTGTGTTTGTTCATTTTTATCTCTCTCTAGAATATCCTTCAGTACTCTTTGTAAGGCTGGTTGGTGGTCATGAAATCCTTTAGTTGTTCTTTTCATGAAAGTGTCTTATTTCTCTGTCAATTTTGAAAGATAGTTTTTCAGGGTACATCATTTGGGATTTCACTAATAGGTACATCATTCTGGGTTGGAAGTTTGTTTTTTTTTTCCTTGAAGGCACACACCCAGTCTACTTCTACATCCCCAGCACCTCATTTACAATAGATCCTCAAGAGACAACTCGTGCAATGAGTGAACAAATGAGTTTGGTAAGCCAGGTATAAAATGAATGATACAGACAATATGATGAATTTTCATCTCTCACTGAACAGTTTTTTCTCTCTCCCAAAATGACTTTGTTTGAGTCCCAAGAATTAAAAGCTGAAGAATGCATCTTCCTACCCTAGTTCTTGGAGAGGCACAATCCCTAGTCTATTTTATCTTGATTTCTTTAAATAATTGTTATTCTATGATAAATTAATCAAATACTCAATGTGTGATGTCTGCCAATGTTCCACTGACATGGTTTTACTGTGACAGTCTTATATCTGCCTCTGTAATTAACTGGATTTGCAAAGTACATCCTGTCTGGAGCTCAGGCTTATGTGCATGAAATTGGATTGATGGAATTACTGAGTAACAGAGCACAGTTGAATTAAAGTGGTCATTACAAAGAAATGTACATAATGTATTTGGAAAATGCTGATACTAGACTGATTTATGTCTCTTCTACCTTCAAGAAAATAGGGACTTTCATCTGTTTAATTTTATCACCATAAATAAATAATAGATGTTGAGCCAAACAGATCTCAGGTGAACATTGTCTGTTGTGATTCATAAGCAAACTCTATGGAAGATATAGTCCTCTAATCCTACAAACTTTCCTACCCTGATATCTGATCATATATGTTCCTCTAGTTCCAATAACTCATAGGATTTGGAGTTGATTTAAATTAGCTTTCTTCAAATTTCTTTTTTTAAATCTTCTCTTGTCCCAAGAAATTGGATTATGTGTTTTTTAGGAATCTCTCAATTTTAGGTAACACTGTTAGTATATTTTATTTCACAGGAAGAAAGGAAGCATAATGAGAGAAGTCATGCTTTCCAAACAGGAGAAGTTACCAAATTGCATGGTCTAACATCCCTAGGACTGGTCCTCTGTCTGGTTTGATGTTGGAGCCTGGAGAAGAAAGATACAAACTTCTCATGTTCCTCACTGCACCTACAAATGTACTGAAAAGCCTAAAGTCTCATAAAACTGGGTATAGAATAAAAAATTCATACTAAGTTACAGTGGCTGGAACCAAGCACTGGAATGAGAAAGTTCTATCATGCTGAAAATCCTGCTTTATTGTATGGCAGTCTCCATGTTTATCACAAGTCCCTGGGTCACTCATTTCTGGCATCTCAAAGCTTTTCTTCCAATATTTACTGCTTTCATATTTATCTCATTTAATTCCCAAGATACTGTCAAAGTCAAAATCTTGCAGAAGGCATCAGCTTCTTCTGTTTTCCTAGACTTCCTTCACCTCTTCTGACAGTTATCTCCTTTCCCTAAGGAAACATCTTCTCTGACATTTACTCGGTTTTGGTGTTTCTGCCAACATCACATCCTCAAGCTGAAAGAGAGTTCTGACTAAGAAAACTAACTGCTCTGTGACCCAGGAACTTGAATTAAGCAGAAAGCCCAAAACTAGAAGGCTATTTGAATCGAGTAATATCCTGTATCATCTGTGCTCATAGCCTCCTAACAAGTCCAGCTGTGGTGCTTGTTTATGTGTTTGTTTGCTTGCTTGCTTTGGTTAAACAGAATCAGTTTATATTACTTGCAAACAAAGAACTGAGCAATTGACTTTATCCCAAACTCAGTCTTGAACACTGGTCCTTTGATTTACTCTACTTTTTATGCTACACCATAGAGTAGGATCCACATAATATTAATATCCTACTTAGCACAGAAAAGATTGTAGGAAAAACACAATGAAGGCCAAACTCACTCATTAACTAGAAAACTTAACCATCTCAGCACATGATTGATATCCAGGTGGTTTAGACAGGGTAAAGGATAGCTGAAGTAATGATCTTTCTTTTTGATGACTTTTGTTATTATTACGTGTTTGCAGTACATCACAAATACATTCATTGTGGGTAGTTACCACGTGTGTGACACATCTTATTTCTTTTTACATACTCCACCTTCCCTCCATTTGTAGTCCCTTTCCCATTTTCCAAAGATCTATCTCCTTATTTCCTACTTTCTTTTTACTTTGCTCTTTAATTTATTTACACTTTGGTTTTCTCATATGAGAGAAGCCATATTATTTTTAGACCTTTGAAAAGCCCCAGCCTTGAAATGATGCATGTTACGTGTCACTCTCACCTGTTAGAAAGCCAACAAACATGGGGATTTGGGGGGGCATCAGGGAGGGCCTACGGCAGTGAACATAGGAGAAATTCCGCATCTCTCATTAAGTTCAGCACAGCTACACTGCGTAAGATATAGAAATTCACCTGACATTTCAAAGGAAACAGCCAACAGAGTGAAGAGACCATCTACAGAACAATAAACATAAATGTTGTCAGCTATTCCTTGAACAGGAGACTAACATTTAGAATATATAAATAACTCAAAAAATTAGATCCCCCTACAAACTAAAACACTCAATCAAAAACTGAGCAACTGAAATAAATAGACGTTTCTCAGAAAAGAAAATACAAATGGCCAGTAAATACATAAAAATGTTCAACATCGCTGGCAATAAATGAAATACAAATTAAAACAGCACGCCGGTTCCATCTTATTCCAGACAGAATGGTTATCCTCAAGAAACCTAATAGTAACAAATTCTAGTGAGGCTGTAGGTGGAAAAGTAACTTTTCTACATTGTTGGCAGGTGTGCAGACTAGCAACCACTGTGGAAATCAGTGTGGAGAGTCCTCAAAAAACTAAAAATGGAAATTCCATCTAACCCAACTATTCTCCTTCTAAGTATTTTACCAAAAGAGTTAAAATCATCATATTACAGTGATGCATGCACTCCCATGTTTGTAACAGCACAATTTATAATAACTAAATCACTGAAACAGCCTATATGCCTATCAGCAGATGAATGGATAAAGAACATGTGGTATTTATGCACAAGGGAGTATAACTCTGCTATAAAGGAAGAAACTTGAGACGTTTGTTTGTAAAAGGAAGCACCTTGAAATAAATCAGATACACAAGCTTAAGTATTGCATGTTTTCTCACCTAATAACTAGATCCAAGAAAGAGCCTGTATACCCATCAACAGGTGACTGGAAAAAGAAAGTGTGGTATCTATAGATAATAGAATACTACTTAGCTATAAAGGACAAATTTGAGACATTAGTAGGAAAATAGATGTTGAGTGAAATAAATCAGAGAGAAATACCTGAATACCATATGGCATCTCTCATCTGAGTAAGGCAAAGTACAAATTAAGAGAAAAATGAAGAAAGATAGAATGAGACAAGGAAATGAATATCTGCCAGATGGAAAAAGGTGCAGGGAACAAGTATGAGTGGTGAGAGAGAGAGGAAGGGGAAATGGGTAAAGCGAAGATGTGCCAGGTACAAGGTCCTAGTAACCTCTATAAATGTGGGCATTGTATGCCATAAACATGAATTAAGATTAATAATACCAATAAAAATGGAAAGGGGAAATCAGAGGAGAGAAAGGGAGGGAAGGGGATTAAAAATAACAAACTTGTTATGTACATGTACCTACTCCCCAAGAGGATTGTAAAATCCATTACTAATATATAATATACAATATATGTATTTATATATGTGAGAGGAAGAGAAAAAAATAAAAGATACTAGGAAGAAGGGAGATCATTTTTAAATGGGAAGATGAATAAGAAAGGGAGAGATCAGGAGAGAGAAGAGGGACAGGGAATGGAAAAAAGAATTGAAGGGAAAATATGGAAACAGAGTTTTTGCAGATAGGAAGGGTGTCAGATTTGGAGGAGCTGGGAGAGAAGGGAGGGTTAAAGGATAAAAAGTTGACATGTGTTATGTACATATACCGACTCTCTATAGTAAACACATTATTATGTACTGCAAGCATGTACCAATAAAAAAATTTAGAAAAACAAATATAAAACAGAAATCTAACCATATAACATACAATACTACTAATTTATACATCTAACTATCTGAATATATCCTATATAAGGCATTACAAAGCTATCTCCTGGAACCTGGGATTTTTTGGTTTTGTTTTTACTTTTTTAACCTAAAGAATAAACTTGCTGTAGCATCCATTGCTGCTACAAATAATTCTTACCTATAAATAAGTGTCATTAAGGCCTGTTTTTGCTTTATGGTGACTGGACCATGAACTTCAGTCATCAGGTCATAGCCAGGCTGAACTCTGTTGATTCAAAAGGCATTTCCTTCCAAGAAGAACAGGGGCATGTAAATGAGATTATTTCTGTACTTGATGCAGATAAATGAGTATATTTTCACTGCAAATAATTAACTGGACTTATTATACATGAAAGTGTTTGTTTCAGCTAGGAATCTTTAAATATGCATGAGGTAGAGTTTCTCAAAAATTTTGGTCAATGTTGCTTCACCATGGCACAAAGTCATTCTAGCAGCCTTTTCCAATATAAATGTCCTCCAAATTTTTGATCTTCCATCTAATTTAATAGAGGTATACTCATTAAGATTATTATGGTTGCAAATAAAAAGAATCTGATTTTGATTTTATTTATCTTTACTGATACATAAAAGGACCAGGGTTCCTAGCAGATACTAAGGAGCCTAAGAAATCAAAGGTGGACAGAGCTGCTGGGCCTTGAGAAGGGTGTTCCAGTAAATGAAGCTTCTGGAGTTCAGTGACTTTCTCCTAGGACCTTTCTGAAGAATGTTAGGGTGCTTCAGCGCCATCACCTTTGCATGTCTGAGACGCTCCATGAAGTTTCATTCCCTAGCAGTTGCTGGACTGGACATTCTAAGAAGGGCATTTTTGCCCCTCCTTGCACGGATCAGCTATGAGGGTGTAGCTTTCATTGATCTATGTAACCTTATGCAAGTTGATTTCTTGCTCCATCAAACTTAAGACCATGAAATCAACACAAATAGTGCCTGCTCCTGAAAGAATTATTGCAAAAGGTCTTCAATTTACGCCTGGTATTTAAAACTGTTTGGATCTAGAATATGTATAATTTGAAGACTGTCTCTAGGTGCTTTTAATCAGTGAATTTATGCCACTTAATCCTCAAATGAAACTAAAAGCCAGATAATTACAGTACCTGATACCTTGGCTGTTATGCTGTGGTGTCAAAAGAATGAATGCATGCATGAATAAATGAATAAATGGCAACCACAACAGCCAAGAATGCAGATAGTTATCTACACAGAGCAGGTCCCACCCCTGAGCAATGCTCCACTGGAGTGTACAGACCCTGTGTATGCCCAACATCTGCTGATCATGGAAGTACCACTGACTTTTCTGGTGGGGCCACCACTTGATGAACCTTGTAATGGCCCCTCTCTTTCTAACATATGCACCCATTTTATAAGAATGTATTATGTATGAAAGTCTAGTAATGCCAGGTTTTTAGATTCTTATAGAATTATGTATGTACCTGAGACTTCAGAAGCAGGCAGTTCTGGCTCCACCATGATTTTTCACTTTTCAGCTCTCCTTAATTTCAAGAAAATTGTCATCTTTCTCAAAGCCTCAATCTTACAACCTGCAAAACTGGTATAAAGTTGGGAAGCAGTTCAGCAGTTATAGTGTGGTTATGTGAACATGCCAATAACACAGTACTTAGCACTTAGTAGAGACCTGCTCAATACTGGCTAAACTACAATAGTAAATAAAATATTGGCTAAATAATAGTAGTAGTTAATAATCAATTTATTGATGGTGTCATACTGTTAAAGGAAATAGATTAAGGGAACTAACCCCAAAGTAACTTATTTTGAAAGTATATCTCTGTTTTTTTGATATGTCATTCATGTTCCTTTCTCTTATTGATAGAACACAAATCTTGCAACCAAACTTCCTAAGTTTGAATCTAGATTCCAACTAACTAGCAAGGTGACATTGGGCAAGTTATTTAACCTCTCTGTAGGAAACCTGTTTCTTCATTGGCAAAGTACAATTATATCAATACTTAACTCACTTAATAAGGATACAATCAACTAGAATTTATAAAACAGAATGATAACTCTGCATAGTAAGTACTATTTACTAAATAAAACAATGCAAGGAAATTTTGGTCAGTAAATACAATGCAGTTAGTTGGCGTTCAGATACTATTTTTTTATAAGGTTTCCATTTAGACAAGGTTTATCCCATTTTATTTGTGTATTCTTCTCTTGATTGCTTCTTAAATGTGGGTTCCATATGACTGTTGTATCTGAGCTATATTTATCATATGGGACTATTCTGCTTGATGGAATGTGATTCTTATGTTCTTCCATATATCAAAATATCTTGAAATGCTTTGATCACTGGGAACTACGGGAGCCCAGCTGTCCTGGCCCTAGTACAAAGAAATGATACCTACTTGCAGTTGGTTTTAAGACTGTGAAAGTCTTGGGGCACAGATGGCAAAAGGGCTTTGGGAGCCAGCAGATGTACCTGGTAAACAAGCCTTCAAAATGAGCAACAGCTGCAGGAGAAAGGGGATTATGCCCCTGAGCAAGGTGCTTTACATATGAATTGTTGCATTTCTGATAAAGTTTCCTCAAGGTTTACCAGAAGGAGGATAGCAAGCTTTCTCTACAGATGTTATAAACAGGAAAAATTTCTAGCAAGTACTATCACCTTCTTTTCATGCTCAGTGCTGAAAGGAAGGGATCAGGAGGGTTGCAAGCTTTCTGCATAGCCCCAGAAGGATCAAGTAACCAAGGAAGACAGGAACTGCACACCTCTCAGTTGAAGCCTCTGTCTCATAATTATTGCTGGTTTTGTGCATTAGCCTGTGCCCCAACTTGGCTGCCAAGTCCCATATATTCACCAATTCCCAGTTCAGTCTTTTGACCGGGAAGAAATAAAGTGGCCTTATTTGCTTTCCAAGACTGCTGAGAAAATCCTTCATTCAAGCCACAACCTAGTGAAGTCAATTGCCTTTACCAAAACTTAAGTGATAGTGTTTCTTTTCATCTTCTGGGTACTTAATCAGAATTAAGATTTTTCCTTTCCTAATACATGATAGGCATCAGCAAAATACTTTGATGTGTTCTTTGCAATTTCTTTTTATTTGTTCATTTAAATTCTGTCTCCTTATAAAAACTATCTGGCTCAGCTTAATATTTAATAATTACAACTCTATCTCTTGAAAGAAGACAAATAGTTTTAGTTTAGATATGCTGAAAGACTTAGACATACACAATTAATGCCTTCATGGATCACATGATATTAAGTTCATGATAGGTAGCTCAGGTCACATGCCCCCCTGATGGCCTATAGTCAAGCATAGGATGATGATCAGTAGCAGTTGTAGGTAGCATTAAGAAAGAATCATTTCTACCAAGTTCTCCAGTGAATTTATAAACAACTCACCAACCATTATGCTTCTTATTTTCATCAAAAATATTCTATGGCAGCAGTTTCTTGGCCAGCTACAAAACTGCAGAAGTAGATGAAAAAAGTCTACAGGAGGGGATTGATCTGAAGTCCATAGGGCTTCAGAAATGGAAGGACAGAAAGAAAGGATGGACATGAAGAACAAAACAGGCAAAATCAACATAGAACAAAAAGGACAAACTAGAATGCACAGCACAAACTAGACATGTCTGTCTCTCATCATACTAACCAAGTGATATTGGTCACTGGCAGAATACTCTAGTGTCCCTTGCTACTGGTGTTGCATCTGCTCAAGCCATATAAAAGTTGAGCAGGTTTGATTTGATCTGGTGAAGCTGCTGGCTTATTTGCTGCCCCGTACCAATAAAATGACCCAAAAACCAGAGGAAGGACAGCAAATGACTTCTAAACAACCTTCAGAGTTTGAAGCTGCTGCTCCATTTCTCCTTCTAAATCTTGTACCACTTCCTCTTCTGAGCAGCTCTAACCCAGACACTACAAGGAATCCTGGGAAACATAATTTTATCTACGTTGACAGGATATAAATTCAACACAAGGCCAAAGATAATTTCTTAGGTTGCTGGAAATCTCTAGAGGAAATTTTCAGTATTAAATTCCCTATTCAATGGTACTTTTCAAAAACACTAATTTGCAATCATCATGTTTTATCATTTTTTATTTAAAAAAAGAGAAAAGTCAGAAAAGAACAAAGAGCAAAAGGCATAAGCAACAACAGCAAACTCAAAACAATAACAATGTAAGTTTTCAAAACAGAATGAAATTTAGCAATGATTGTTATATTGCATATTGGTTTTTTTTTCAAAGAAAGAAAGAAAATTAAAGAAAATAGAAAAACACAAAAGAGGGGTAGGACAATATTGAATTCAAAAAAATTATCATCATAGAATCGCTAGTTGATACCTTACTCATTGTCATCTTAAAAAATAGTTGCCAAAGTCACAAAATCAAAGCACAAATAGTGGCTAGACACTCAGACACTGACAGTGCAAATCCTTCTGTTCAATGTTCCAACAGAAATTCAGTAATATGGTCATCTATCTTACATACTATACATACCATTATACTCTTTAGCGCACTTTCCTTCCCTTTTGCTTTCATAATATCGATTATACTTTTTGGATCCCATTATTCTGTCAGTTTTTATTATTTTTTACACCAGAGAGACAATGTGATATTTACAAATGTGAGTCTTGTTTATTTCACTAATGAGGATATTTTCAAGTTGCCTCCATTTACCTATAAAGGCCTCAAGATCAGGCTTTTTATAGCTGAGTAGTATTCCATTGTATAAAAATACCACATTTTTTTCATCCACTCTGTGGTTGATGGGCATTTTGGTTGTTTCCACGATTTAGCTATCACAAATTGTGCTGCTATGAACATGGGTGCACATATATCTCTGTGACATGACATTTTCAGTTTTTCTGGGAAAATACCTAAGAGGGGAATAGCTGGATTGAATGGAACTTCCAATGCTAGTTTTTTGAGGAATCTCCATACTGGTTTCCACAGTGGTTGCAGCAGTCTGCACTACCACCAGCAGTGGAGAATCATCTTAGTTCATATTTATTGCACATTTATTATGTGACAGATATTAGCCATTTTGCATACTTAACTCCTTTAACTCTCACAATCTTATGCTAAACAAGATCCCACTTTTTCTCTCTTTTACAGATGAGGAATCTTGGGGAGAAGTTAAATAACTTTCTAGGATCACATAGATTCTAAGTGAGTGGGCAAGCATCTAAACAGATGTTGGTGTCCTTTTCCATAAGCACCAAACTGTGATATTCTTAACTTCAAACAAGATCCATATATTTATAAATACTTGATTGTTCATGAAAATCAAAGAATATTAATTTAGTTTTGAAAAAAGGAACCTATGAAGAATATTTGTAACTAAATTTACAAATCACTTATTCTTTTTTTTATTTAAAGAGAAAAACAGAAAAAGGGTAGAAATATTACAAAATTTCAAAAAAAAGATAAACAATAAGAAATCACTGATTGATAATTTACATATTGTCCTTTTAGAAATAATTGCTCAAGTTACAAAATTAAAGCATACAAAGTAGACATTCAAGCAGTGAGACTGCAAACAGATCTGTTCAACTATCCAACAAGAACTTAGAAATATGGTTATCAATCCTACATAACAAATCATTTATTCTTAAGTTAGGGGTACCATAAATTGGTTCAAACTTCCAGAAGAGCAAAATATACTAGCTTTAAAAAGTACTAAGACACAAAATAATTTATATTTAGGTCATATAGAATATGAGAGTAATGCTAAAGTAAATCAAGTGACCTGGGTTTATTTTTTCTTTCTCATGCTTTATTTTTCCCACCATATTTACTCATTATTTGGGTGAAAATTTTGTAAGGATTTCATTAAGGAAATAGAACACAAAAAGATTGAATTTGGGAGATATATAAGATTTCAAAATCTTTCTTTCATTGCCTTCAGTATTTTACTTTTTCAAATTTTTATTAGTATATATTTGCAGTACATAATGGGGAACTGGTTTACATATTTTAATTCTTTTTCATTCCCTTTCTTTTCCCCTCCTTCCCCTCCATCCTCTTGGTCTCTGTCCATTTTGCAAAAGATAAAAATCCAGCAGAATTAATGTACACCCACACATTCTTCCACTGGTTCCTTCAGCTGATATTTAACAGCACTGGGTAGGGAAGTGGCTGTGGCTTATGAAAAATGCCAGGTTCTACCAAAGAGTTGAGTTTATCAGGGGAGGCAAAGTATCAGAAGAGGGGTCATGATATTCCCTACTAGAAACCACAATGCAAGGCAGACTGATATGTAAGAGAGATAATATCAGGGGAAAAGTTTAAAAACTCCCTTTCTTCACTTCTGATGTTCATAAAATCCAGAACATGGGGGAACTCAAAATGATTTTGATTTATGACAAAGAGCCTTGAGTTTCATAAGAAACAATGACCAAGGGAGACATAAGACCTAGATTTCATTTTTTTGTGTCTCCCACTAACTCTCTGGTGATCTTAGAAACATTATCTCCACTCTTCTCCATGTCTCAATCATATTATCGGCAAAATGGTTAGAGGCCTCTGATCACAACTGATTTTCTCTGTGTTCCTAATAATTTTGCACTCTATGACACTAGACTTTATCCTATAAAGGGAAACAGACCTAATTCCCTGCTCAGAAGGCACGCTTTTAATGCTCAGTTATTTTATTGAGGATGCTCACACAGTTGTGCTCTGCATGACTTTCATTCTGTGATATCCTTTCTGTCATGTTGGGGTCAGTGATGGGTTTATCCAGGTCCAGTATTAACCTGCGATTTTTCCTTAAGGCCACCAAGAAAATTCGGCCCGAATTTAAGTAAACCCCTATTCTCTGTCCAAGGAACAAATCATTATTCCAAAGGAGCTAGTAACCACAGCCATGAGTAATACGTACTTTCCCTTCATACCTAAGTGAGATAGACTTATTTTGCAGTAAAGTGTTCCTAAAACCATACCAAACTTTGAAGAAATTAATAAAATGAGAAGAAATGTTATAATGACAACTGTTTGGGGGTACTGGGCTAAAAGCAAATTCATTGATAGAAATCTTGGTAGAAGGGCAAATAGCTTGAACTACACATTATAAAAATAGGAATTGTTATGTGATCAGGAGTTGATATTTTAAGATAGGAAAGCATTCAGGCTCCATAGCTTCTATTTTAAGGTTAAGGCTAGAAGTCCTGGTCATTAGACAACATGTTACATGGAGCATTTCTTCTAAAGTTCACAACACACTCATGATGAGTGCTGTTTTTGTCCCACTACACAAAGAAGAGGAAACAACCTTTGATGGGAGAAGTTCTTGTCCAAAGGTAAATGGTAAAGGAGAGAATTAGGATTTGAATCCAGGTCTAATACCTTCTTTCTAATATCCTGCCCCTTCCTAAATGATCTGGGCTCTGCTTATAGGTCAATGTATCGAGCTGAAGAGTTTAAATTTGCATGTTTGTGCCATATGCACATTGTTCTGTGTGAGGTGAAATGGATCTAGGTTATAGGTGCATACTGAGGTCTGGATTATAAAGAGGTGTAATCAATAACATTTTATCGAACAAACACCCAGTGAAGCCTACTGCTGGACAGCCTGCCAGCTTGGGGAAAAACTAGGACTTCACATCTGGCTTATTTGAAAAAACACAGGAAAATGGAAAAATGAAAGAACAAAATGCAATCTCAAACTTCCAGCCCATCCAGATCAAGTACAGGAGACATAGGTATGCATGAAATTGGAAATAACACTCATGAAATTTCTGAAACGGTATCAAAGGAAGTAAAGCAACAACCCCAAGAAGCTGTAAAGAAAATCAGATCAGAAATATATCAGATAAAATCAGAAATGATAAACTTAACGAAATAATCAATGAGTACATCCAAAGAAGACATAGATTTAAAAAAAAAATAGAGGAGCAGGCCATGCAAGGGCTGACTGGTGGAGAGCCAGATGCCAGCTGTCTCCTGTGAGTCAGCATTATTTATGGACTGAAAGAGAGAACAAGAAGTCAACAAGAAGCTAAGACCCTCTGTGAGTCAGTGCTATGCATAGGCTGACTAGGGTAGAGCCAGCTCTCTCCTGTGAGTCAGTGCCATTCATGAACTGTCGGGGAGGAGAACAAGAAGTCAACAAGAAGCTAAGATCTCCTGAGTCTGTGCAATGCACAGGCTGACTGGGGAAGAGCAAGATGCCAGACACTTCTAGCCTGTGGGCAGGGAGACAAGAAGAGCCAATGTTCCTCCAATACTCCATAAGCAATTGACTGATCTGAAGAAACACTGGCTGTGATAATAGCCAATGAGGTAAAATACAACTTAATGCTTGTAAAAGCTGGTAGACTAATCATTTATTAAGAGGATAACAATATGCAGTGTAGCATATATGGGGTGTCTCCTTCTGAAGGTGGTAGCCATTGTCAATTCCCTATTATCTTGTTTTGAAATCCTGCATCATTATCATTATTTTTGTTTGGATGGATTTTATTCTGTTCTATCTCATTTGATTTTATTATATCTGATGGTGTGGGCAGCTATATGAAAAATAACAAGATTTGGATTTACTATTATCTTGTTTTGAAGTCCTGTATTGCATTTATTATTTTGTTTTTATTGATTATATTCTGTTTTGTTTGATTTTACCACATCTAAAAGTACAGATAGCTATTTTGAAGACAACAGGAGGCATTATGGTAACCACTGTTGATTTCCTATTGTCTTGTTATGAAATCCTGAGTCACACTGTCTTGTTTTGATTAGCTTTATTCTTGCTTTATTTTGCTTGGGTTTTATTCCCCTTAGAATAAAATTTTGAAAAAGTAGAGGAGCACAGGAAAATGATGGAAACCTTGAATGAACAATAGAGGAAACAATTATAAGACATGAAACAGGTTCAAGGAGGTAACAAGGAAAACAAAAATTCCACTGAAAGCTGGAAAAACTGCATAAATGAAATTGAAGACAGACCCTCAAACCTCGAAGACAGAATTGTGGCTAGTGATTGTGAAAGGAAAAACCTCTTAAAAATAATAAGGAATTGGGAACTAACAATTCAACAGCTGCAACATGATGCAGAGAAAAACAGTATAAGACTAATAGGTGTCAACAAAAAAGCAGACAACACTAATAACATAATGACTGTTTGCAGAAGTAATAGCAGAAAATTTTCCAACAGGAATAGAACCTTACACACAGATAACTAAGGCATATAGAAATTCAACTGGCCATAACCAAAATAAATCTACACCCCAACATATACTAATCAAGATCCCAGAAGTGCAGCATAAAAATAGAATATTAAAAGCTGCTAGAGAAAAAAAAACAGATCACCTATAAAGGAAAGCCCATTAGAATCACAGCAGACCTCTCAACAAAAAAAACATCAAGCCAAGAAGAGCATGAAGTATTTCAAACAGTGAAAGAAAACAGCTTCCAATCCAAATTGACATAGCCTGCAAAACTATCTTTGAAAATCAATGGAGAAATAAGATACTTCAAAGATAAAGAACAACTGAAGAACTTCATGATCACCCAACCAACCCTACAAAGAGGTCTGAAAAGCACTCTAGAGAGAGATAAAAATGAGACCATGATTACAAGAAAGAAATCCACAAGCAGGACAAGCACTTAAATAGAGGAGAAAAGTAGGGAACCAACAGCAGGAAAATAACATGACAAATATAAGCCAATACATATCAGTTATAACCACTAATGTAAATGGTCTCAATTCACCAATCAAAAGAAACAGACTGGCAGAGTGGATCAAGAAACAAAATCCAATAATATGCTGTATATGAGAAACACTTTTAACTCAAAAGGAGATTCATAGACTAAAAGTCAAAGGATGAAAAACAATAATCCATGCAACAATAACCCAGAAAAAAGGAGGGGTAGCTATTCTGTTTGCAGAGAATGTAAACTTCAAACTCAGAATGATCAAAAGAGATAAAGAAGATCACCACATACTTGTTAGTGGAAAACTTCAAGAGGAACAGATAACAATCATAAATACATATTCACCAAATATGAGAACACCCAACTTTGTAAGACAAATATTAATAGACATCAAAAATCAAATAATCAATAATATAACAGAGGATCTTAATACCCCATTGTCAAAATGAGACAGATCAACTAGACAAAATATCAACAAAGAAATAACAGAACTGAATCAAACTTGGGAACAAATAGAATTATAGTAGATATGTACAGAATGTTCCATCCAAAAACATCAGAAAACACATTCTTCTCAACTACATATGGAATATTCTGTAAAATAGACCATATGTTAGCCCACAGATCATACTTAAATAAATTCAAAGGAATTAAAATTATTTCATGTATATTATCTGACCATAGCGCAATGAAATTTGAAATTAATGACAAAATAAGCCACAAAAGCTCCATAAACATATGGAAATTAAATAGAACCATACTGAACAGCCAATGGGCCACAGAGGAAATTAAAGAAGAAACAATATATACAATCGAATGAAAAAGCAAATACAACTTACCAGAACCTATGGGATTCAATAAAAACAGTCCTCAGAGTGAAATGTATAGCAGTGAATTCTCACATCAGGTAAACAGAATGAGCACAAATAAATAATCTAATGCTATACCTCAAACTTCTAGAAAAGGAAGAACAATTCAAACCCAAAGCCTAAAGAAAAAAGGAAAGTATAAAGATTAAAGCAAAAATTAATGCAATTGAGACTAAGAAACAAATACAAAGAATTAATGAATAGAAAAGTTGGTTCTTTGAAAGAATAAATAAAACTGATAAATCCCTCACCAACCTTATCAAAAAAAAAGGAAAGAAAAAACTTAAGTTCATGCAATAAGGAATGAAAAGGGGAAAATTAGTACAGACTCTGTGGAAATACAAAAGATCTTCAATATCTATTTTGAAATCCTTTATTCTCATAGGATTGAAAACACAGAAGAAATTGACAGATTCCTGGAAACACATGAATTACCAAAGCTGGATCATAAAGATAAAAACTTCTGAATAATGCAGTATCAGCTAATGAAATTGAAAATGTAATTAAAAACCTACCAAGAAAAAAAGCCCAGGTTTTGATGGATTCACACCTGAATTCTATAAGAATTCAAATGGTTTATATCAATATTCCTCAAACTCTTTAATAAAATTGAAAGGAAAGCAAATCTCCCTAATTCATTCTGAGAAGCAAATATTAACCTGATACCAAAACCAGAGAAAGACCCAACCAAAAAAGAAATTTATAGGCCAATCTCTCTGATGAATGTAGATGCAAAAATTCTCAATAAAATACTAACAAACAGAATGCAAATCATCAAGAAGATTACACACCATAACCAAGTGGGATTCATCTCAGTAATGGAGGAAGAATCAACATATGCAAATCAATAAATGTAATATACCATGTTAACAGCAAAAGACAAAAATTACATGATCATCTCAATAGATGCAGAAAATGTTTTTAATAAACTCCTATGTTTATTCGTTGTAAAAAAAAATCTGGAGAAAATCAAAATAGAGCGTCTTTACCTCAGTTTGATAAATGCCATACAGGACAAATCAACAGCCAGCATCATACTAACCGGTCAAAAACTGAAAGCTTTCACTCTAAAATTAGGAATAAGACAAGGTTGTTTACTATCACCACTTCTATTCCATATAGCTCTGGAAACATTAACCAGAGCAATTAGACAAGAGAGAGAAATAAAAGGAAGATAGGAAAGGAAGAAGTGAAATCATCATTATTTGCAGATGACATGATACTCTACATAGAGGACTCCCAAATCTCCACCAGAAGACCCATAGATTTAATAAGAAAATTCAGCAGTATATCTGGATACAAAGTCAATATTCAAAGGTCATTATCATTCCCATACACAAACAACAAACTCACTGAGAAATTAGGGATACCATTATCCTTCACAGTAACATCAAAAAAATGAAATACTTAAGAATCCATCTAGCAAAGGAAACAAAAGATTTATACACTGGAAATTACAGTGCTCTAAAAAGAGAAATTGAAGAGAAATTCATGAAATGGAAAGACATCTCTTGCTCACAGATAGGAAGAAGCAAAATTGTGAAAATGGCCATACTTGCAAAACTATTATACAGATTTAATGCAATCCCAATCAAAATACCATTAGCATACCACATGGATCTAGAGAAAACATTCCTAAAATTCATATGGAACCATAAGAGACCTATAATAGCAAAGGCAATCTTGGGCAACAAAGGCAAAGCAGGAGGCATCACAGCCCCTGGCTTGAAATTATACTACAAAGCTGTTATAATAAAATCAGCATGGTATTGGGGGGAAAAAAAAGACCAGATGATCAATGGAACAGCACAGAAGATGCAGACACACTACAAACACACTCAGCCACCTTATCTTTGACAAAGAGGAAAAATCTGTTCACTAGAAGAAAAATAGTCAGTTCAAAAAGTGGTGTTGGAAAAACTAGCTTTCTGTGACAAAGACTTAAACCAGACCCACATATATCACTATGCACTAAACCAAGGTCAAAATGGATGAAAGATCTAAATATAAAGAAAAACACTAAACCTAATGGAAGACAAAGTAGATAAAAATCTCGGGGACATAGTGGTAGGCTGAGAGTTCATGAACAAGACCCAAACTGTACAAGAAGTACTTCAAAGCATCAACTGGGATCTCATCTTACTAAAAAAAATCTTCGTACAATAAATAAATCACCAACAGAGTGAAAACAAAATCCACATTTGGGAAAAATTTTTGCCAATTGTCCCTCAGACAAAGAACTTTTATCTAGAATGTATACAGAATTGGAAAATATCAGGCCCCCCAAATTTAAAGACCCAATCCAAAAATAGGCATCTGAGATGAATACAGAATTCAATAAATACAAATGGAAAATAAATATATGAAAAAATGTCAAGCATTACTGGTCTCTTGAGAAATGCTAACTGAAACAACACTGAGACATCATTTCACCCAAGAAAGAATGGCTAACATCAAGAACTTAACCAATAACAAATGCTAACAAGACTTTGGGGAAAAGGAACTTCTCTATTGTTGGTGGGAGTGTAAACTGGTACAACCACTGTGAAAATAAGTATGGAGATTCATAAAAAAAACTAGGATTAGAGGTTCCATCCAACCCAGCTATTCCCCTGCTGGTATTTTCCCAGAAAATTAAAAACATCATGCCACAGTGATAAATGTGCACCCATGTTTATAGTAGCACAATTGTTTTATAGTTAAATCTTGGAAACAACCTAAATGACCATAAACTAAGGAGTGAACAAAATAGATGTGGTATTTTTATACGGTGGAATACTACTCAACCATAAAGAATGATAAAATTGAAGCTTTTATATGTAAATGGTTGCAAGTAGAAACAATAATCATAAGTGAAATAAACCAGACTTGCATATGTAAACAGAATATTGTTTCACTAGTGTAAAAAACTAAAAGAGTAAATAAGATTCAAAAGTTATAATACATACAGTAAAAGGGAATGAAACTGTTCAAAGAGAAAGTATATTGTTTGATCATTCTTGCATGCCTATATCTGGTAGCCTGAACAATTACTTTGATGCAATACAACAATCATTGTTAAATTCCTATCACTTTGTTTTAAAATCCTATATTGCCATTGTTTGTTATGTCATTTTGCTTTTGTTGTTGTTTTTTAATCGTTTGCTTCTTGATTTTTTTTTGTTTTTTTCTCTTTAAAATAAAAAGTAAAACAATGAATTCTAGTGAGAAAGTATGAAAAAGGGAAACAACCTACATTGTTGCTGGAAATGTAAACTAATATAACCATTATGGAAATCAGTATGGAAATTCCTCAAAAGAATAAATGTAAAAATTCCATTTGATCCAGCTAGACCAGTCCTGGGCATATTACTGAAAGAATTAAATACTGTATATTATGGTGATACATGCATACCCATTTTTATAGCAGTGCCATTCACAATAGCTAAACTTTAGAGATAATTTATGTTCCAATCAACAGATAAATGATTAAAGAAAATGTGATATATATATATGGATATTATTAAGTCATAAAGATAAAATCTTGTCATTTGCAGGAAAATGGATGTCAGTGGAAACTAGCATGTTAAGTGAAATTAGCCAGACTCAGAATGTTAAATGTTCAATGTTCTGTCTCATATAAGAAACATAAAAACATAAATACATACCAATAAAATAGATATAATGAGAGGTAGACTTTTGGGATGGGAAAGAGGCTCAGGAGGAGAGAAGTAATGAGACTGACATTAAGACATGTTAATGCATGTCCCATTTTCCTAAAACAAACCCCATCATCATGCAATATTAACATGCACTGATAAAATATAATAAAAAAGAAATGCAAATTCCCAAACTCCATCTCAGCTGCCCTAAGTCAGAAGCAGGATCCCAAGAGAAACCCTCAGAGAGAGGATTCATTCCACCTGTGGAGAAGGGATGACCCAGGTGAGGTCTATGACCTCTTTCCATTCAAAGCACCTCTGCCCATTTACTGTAAGCCAGTTATTAAAGTATATGGTACAAAATGGAAGACCTGGAAAATGGCCTTAAGTCTTATTGAGTAATTTTCCTGGACTATAGACATAATGATTCAAAATTAATGACTCAAATATTTTTGGAGATGAACTTAACACCTCTCTTATTTCTCTGGGTCTTCAGAGAGCCTAATTAGAGGTGTCATAAATTGGAAAAAATATGTAAATAAATTGATTAATGTCCTGAGAAAGGAGGACCCAAGATAGACACTTTCTGCTAATTTCTGAAAATAGGATTTAATTAAAATCAATTGCTTAACCCTTTCTGTAAACAAGCTAGATCAATCTATGCTGCAGGTAACCACATCAGTGTGTGACAATAAGAAAATTACCCTAAAGTCAGCTGGATTTCAGAGAGATTCTGTGTTTATCACCTTTAGGAATGTACTAGTGCAGAAGTAAAAGAATCAAGCATCAATTTCACCCAACAATAGATTTTCCTGCCTGTGGGAAAAGGAAACACCCAGGCCTTTGCCACACACAGCACATTAGTCTCCTGGGTTAAGCAGCTGTCAACCTGCACTTCATAAAAGGAATGTGCCTTGCTGTGCCTTTTCACAATTTGCATAAGAGTACTGTGGGTCCATGTGAGCAGATGGTGGCTGGCACTGCTCATGCAGAACTGGCACAGTGACAGCTTTGATATTCAGCAGTGCATTTTTAATATCAAAGGTTACCGCAACTCCCCCATTACCTGTAGCCATCTCTCAGACAGGATAGGGCCACATCTTCAATGTGTCCTGTCCCTCCCTCCTACTTCTCCCGTAAAAGCCCAAAATCCATATTCCCCATTTTTATGCAAGCCAAACTCAGGGTCCTCTTCAAGGTAGCCGTACTGTCCCCATTTCAACTGCTACTCCACCTCTGAGAGAATTCTCCTGCCAAATGAGGTAATTACTGTGTGTCTGAGAAGAAATGATTGAGAGCCTGGATTCTTCTGAGAGCAGAGAATAAACAACAGGAAAGACACAGTGAAAAGCTAGTACGCCTCACTGTGGGCTGCAAATACAGGCTCTAAGGATGTCCATCCCTAATCTTAGAATCTGTGAATATGTTGCTTTATGTGACAAAATGGTTAATTAGTGGCCAGTTGAAGTTGCAGATGTAATGAAGGTTGCTGATCAGCTGATCTTGAATTACCCAGCTGGGCCCAATCTAATCACAGGAGTCCTGATAAGTGGAAGCAGAAGAGCCAAGACAGAGGCATTCAAGGAGAAGGCATCAACCCACTTTTGATGGATTTGAAGTTAGAAGAAAGTGACGAAGGTGTCCATGTGAGATGCAGGCAGCTGATAGAAGTTGAAAAGGCCGGAAATGGATTCACCCCTACAGTCTCTGGAAAGGAACAAGCTTGGCCAACAGATAATTTTATCCTGGTGTGACTTCCACGGGACTTCTGACCAACAGATCTGTAACATACTAAATATGTGCTACTGTAAGCTCCTCTGTTTTCATTTGTTACAGCAAGAACCTAAGGCTCACACCTCTTGGAGGATGAACCCTGGGTGGGCTTTGCAGGACCTGCTCTGGCCCATGGTTCTTATGGCTCAGGTTACTAGCTGAGTAGAAAATTTATAGAGAAGCAAAGAGAGAAAAAAAGATGCACTGTTTCTGATCATTAATTCATTCCAAAAATTTCACAAAGGCTTAATTAGTAGGAATTCAAATAAATATGATCATAATTTTTATTACTGATTGTATAAAAAATTTAGTTTGCTGCTTTTAGAAACAAGCTATATATATATATATTTTGTACTGGGATCGAACTCACAAGGTTGTGCTTACAAGGCAGGTGATCAGGCCACTGAGCTAAATCCCCAGCCCAAAGCTGTATACTTTTAACTATTTATTTATTTATTTATTTACTGGTACCAGAGATCAAACTTATGACCTTACACTTGTCAGGCAGGCTGAGCTAAATCCCTATAATATTAACTATTTAAAACAATCTTGAAAAAACGATTTCGGATGTTGCAAAAAAAAAAACCTGTGAAATTGTTTTTAACATATTTAAAGGAGAAACAGAACCCAGCTTTAAGTGTTTTACAATTCCTTATTTTGTTGGAAACATTTTGACTTCAATAGCTAATTATATGTCAAAACAATGTCTAAAAATACAGTATTCAAATGGTGTGTCAGATTTTTGCTTTGATTTATATTTCTACTGAGTGCCTTCCTGCATGTTAGAAGTGACAAAGATACTTTTAAAAGGGCAGATTTGTTCTAAAATATACAAATGATCTGTGTGGATGATTTTACCACTGGAAGAAGTCAAGGTCTCTCAGTCACTCTCTAACACATCTTCCCTGGTGGAGAAGAGACCTTATAAGGTCAGTGGCTAACCCAGAGTCAGTCTGGTACCTGCTCACAGGTGATGCTCAGGGAGGGCTCTTGTCCCACTCCTGGAACATGGCCTGCTGTGTCCATTCTGCAGCATATCAGTCCTGGGTGGAGAACCAAACAGGGCTTTCTTTTGCTGTTTCATCTGTCTGTTTACAGGTCTGTCTCTCCTCCACACACACTGGAATGTTGAGCATGTCAAGCCCTTGAGATTTAAGAGACAAAGGTACTCTGTATGTCAAAACCAGAATCACTTCTGACTCATGGCTAGTTACCCTTGCAGCCATGAGGATTCTTAAGTAATGTCAAACTGCCATGAGGACCATCAGATCCTCACCCAAAAGTCGCAGCCAGGGTACATACACGTGAGGAGGCTATTTATGCATGGGATCTTTTATCAGCACATTTTTTATTTTAGCTATTTCTACTGAGTTTGTGGAACAGTAATGATACCAACGCTAATGACTTATTTTCAGCACAAAGTGAGACATGTCAAGAAGTGTGATGCACAGAACTGCTAAGCTGGTAGGTCCTGAGGAACAATGTTTCTTTTTCCTTTTTCCCACATGCTAGATGTCTCAGCTGAAATGAGATTGAGGCTATCAACCAGTCTGAGCTTTTGAATGTGAATCTTTGGAAAACCACAGCTTTCAAAGTGAAAAAGTAGATTTCAGTAGGTAACAGTGTGTACAACTAATATATTTTGAGGTTGCACAATGTAATTCAGAGAAGTGACACATCTATCACATGATGCATGTTTATAAATACACATTAATTTTTCAAAACCTTTATCATACAGGAGATAGTGAAGAAGTACAGGTTGGAAAGGTATTTCATAAGACATTTTATAACAGCACAGGTGTGCATGTGTGTGTGTGTGTGTGTGTGTGTAGGAAGCATTGTCCTCCTACCAAAAGAGTTTACCTAAATGCTTGACAACACCTTTTTCCAAAGGCTTTTGCCCCCAAAAAAGACCTAGGCAAGGTAATTTGATCTGCAAAACTGAAATGATCCTTGTCTCACCACATCCATGACAAACTTCTGCTGAATTTTAACAGATGCAGCCATTTATTATCATTGATTATATGTCTTTTACTTTGACAAATACAGCTTCTTGTCACTGAGGCCTTCAAGAGGTGTGTACATTTCCTTTTCACATGAAGTTAACATTGCCTTCTTTCCCAGATCATCATTCTTTTTTGCCTTTGAACACTTCCTCAAAGTGAACAGCTCTGTTCAGCCATTCTGTCTAAAGTGCATTTCTGTTAATGATCACATGTTGAAATAAGTTTGAACTTCGATACTCAAAAGTATCAGTGTCACTGATGCTTGCCATGCTTGGAGCCCGGAACCTCATCTTTTTATACATTTTTCAGAGCATCTTGTGAACTTATAACCTTCAAAACATTACATACTGAAGCATGGGTGGTCATTTTCCATTTCCACAGTTTGGATTGTGTTCATCTATATTTTATAGAGACCTCTGTTAACTAAGTCCATTAATTTTGCAGTAAGCACTCCAAGAGCAGATTAGCTCCTGCATCCCATGATTTGCAAACTGGACTTTTTGCACCAAAGGGAATCAATTCATAACATCCTTAAGTAAGGGCTATAATTTGTTGTTTTTGTACACCAGCTTCTGATCACTCTCTACACAGAAACAACCTTGACATAGACTATACTAAATTCAAGACCCTACAGCTCTGAGTCTGGAAGACAGAACTCACCTAGTCTGGTGTAATGGATTTCAACAACAACAGTTGCTGCAGGCTACCTTCCTGTGGAAAGCATGAACTGAGCCCACCCACCTGAACACTTTTACCACCACAACAGTTTAGCCTGGGCAAATGTACAGCTTGTCATTGGTGAAGACAAGGGATGGTATGGGTCTCAGCAGTGGGTTCTGGGGCTAGAGTACAATCCTCAGATATGGATGAACTGGCCTCAGGTTTGGGGCCAAGGTCCTCCTTGTTTAGGAAACTTGCCTAACCTAAAATTTGTGTCTCCATATACAGTGGCACCTACTCGTTACACAGGCAGCTTATGGTGTCCCCCTGAGACTCAATTTACAGACTATCTATGACAATAACAATGTCTACCTCATGATATAGTTATAAAGATTTAATAATGTACAAACAGCATTTAGCACAGAAACAATCAAAATACATGAGCCCTTGATACTTTCATCATCATTCTTCTTGCTTCTGGATCAGAAGACTCTGCCATCTCCTATTTGAGTTTTCAAAGACACATTAGATAAGCCAGGTTGACCCTGAGGAATCTCTGTGAGATACACACAGGTGGGCCCAGCCAGAAATCTCATAAGCAGTAGTTGGAGCCAAAATGTTACATGTTCTACAAAACCTCCCTCAGGTAGTGATATGAGATACATGTGTGCCCCCAAAATTTATATGCTGAAGCTTAAATTTCCAATGTCCTAGAATTTGGTGATGGAGCCTTTAGAGGACAGTAGTGGCAGGTGAGGTGAAAAGAGAAGCCTTATGATGAGATTAGTATCCTGATCAGCAGAGATAGCAGGGAGCTTTCTCCACTCTTGGAACATGGGCACAAGCCAAATCCATGAGAGAACATGTAACGAAGGTAGATGCAGCCTATAAACCAGGAAGAGGCTCCCATCAGGAATCAGCTATGTTGGCATATTGATCCAGATCTTTCTGCCAGCATTGTGAGAAATAAATTTTAGTTGTTTGAACCACCAAGTCCACAGTACAGTATTTTGCTATGGCAGCCCAAGGAGATTAACACAGAGTCAGTGCTCTTCCTCTTGGCAGCATGGACTCCTGTGACAGGATCTATAAACTAAGTTTTGCAACCCACCAAAGACTTGTTTAGGAGATTGGCAGCAGACTGGGGTGGGGGCGGTACTTCTCTAACCAGTGCACTGCAGAAAAACTGTAAGCAATAGGAAAGGCCTGGAGAGCTCCACCAGTCACCCGTCTGAAAGAAACCAGAAACATGACAAGACAGAGAAACAGCAAATGGCTTCCAACTGCTGAACCAGAGAAAGTGAGTCCAGGAGAGATAAAACTGGAGGAGGTTGAGGGCAGCAAACATGCAATATCAGACACAGCCTCATCAGAAATAAAGAAATACTTCCATGACCTCATCTACAAATTTAAATCTGAAATTCTAACTCAGGTGAAGCAAGATATAAGAAGATTAATAAAAGAAACAATGGGTATTCCTAAAGAAGACACAAATGGGAGAATGGGGGAACCCAGAGAAAGGAGAGAAACCTTTGATGAAGAATATAAACAAAATCTAGAATACATGAAACAGATCCAAAGAGAATATCAGGAAATTAAAAACTCTATTGAAAGCTGGCAAAACTTCTTAACAGAAACTAAAGACAGACTTTCAAAGCTTGAAGATAGACTTGCAATGTATGATCATGAAAGGAAGGATCTCTTAGAAATAACAAGGAACCAGAAATAATGATACAAAGGCTAGAAGATGACAAGAGGATTTATAACCTAAGAATAAAAAATGTGAATGAAGATGCAGGGACAAATACAAATGAAGTAAAAAGGCTATTCACAGTAATAATTAAGGAAAACTTCCCAAATATAAGAAGCGGAAGTGATGTTCAGATATATGAGGCATACAGAACTCTAGCCAGCTACAACCAAAACAGATCTACACCCAGACATGTAATAATCAGGATTCCAGAAATCCATCACAAGAACAGAATATTAAAAATGGTCAGAGAAAAGAAACAGATTACCTATAAAGGAAAACTCATCAAAATCACAGCAGACTTCTCAATGTCAAGAAGAACTTGGAGTAAAATATTCCAAGCCCTGAAAGAAAATAACCTCCAACCCAGATTGATGCACCCTGCAAAACTGTCTCTCAAAATTAATGGAGAGGCAAGATATTTCCATGACAAAGAGGAACTGGGGGAGTTTGTGACCACCAATCCAACCCTACAAAGAATACTGAAGGACATTCTAGAGAGAGAGAAGAAAAGCACCAGGATTCTGGGAACAATGGCAGAAAGGCTTTAATGAAAGGGGCAGACAGTGGAATGAAGGAGAAAAGTAAACAACAATGACAGAAAAATAGCATAGCAGAGATGAGGCAGAAAAAATTGGCTATATTGCTGTTTTGTCTTGACTGATTTTATTCAAATCTGGTATGCTTGATAGTATCAAGTCTGAGAGTAGAGGCAACTACTCTGAAGATGACAAGATTCAATAGGATATCCATTCTGGTTTGATCGTTAACTGCCTTTGAAGTCCTATAATGTCTCCAATGTTTGTTTTTATTAATAGTGTTATATACTGCTAAGTTTAATTATACTATGCCTGATGATATAGACAATTTTATTGAAAATAACAAGAGACATCATAGTAACTACTGTAGATCACCTAGTATTGTGGTTTTATATGTCCTTTTCATGTTTCTCTAGGAATTTGTATTGTTGACTTGTTTTGATTTGTTTTTCCATCTAATACAGAAAGGCTAGGTATACATGTAGAGACTTATACATGTGTAGAACTTCTAAACAGTTTATGAAAATGGATTATAGCTAGTGTAAAGAAGAGAGGAAAAGAAAGCATTCTAAAGGATATAACTGCATATATGTTTAAGTGTGTAGGATTGATAACCATATTACTAAGTTTTTATTGGACAGATGAACAGAACTGGTTGCAGTCTCACTGTTTAAGTGTCCATGTTGTAGGCTTTGCTTTTGTAACTTAAACAACTACTTCTAAGAGGAAAATTTGTAATTATCAATTAGTGATTTCTTACTGGTTATTGTTTTTGTTTTGTTTTGTTTTTAAATTTTCTATTATTTCTACCCTCTTTCTGTTTCATTTTTTTTCTTTAAATAAAAAAAGACTTGTTTACTTTAATGGCCTAGTAATCCTAACATGAACTCCTAACACTTCCCTAAGTGTTCCCAAGAGCATTCAGGAAACAGTTCCATTGCTCCATCATGGACAGCTGCCACTGACTTTTCACCTACCATACTGGGTCTCCTCTCATCTGTTTTGTACTCCATTTCAACTCTCTAAAGCTACCCGGCCTTCAATCTTAAAGCCTGTCCCCCAAAACTGAAAATATAGACCTGTTACAAATTTCAGGAATGCATAATGGAATTCACTTTGAAGGCTGGGGATGGGAGATCAGGTATCAGAACCCCATAGAGAGGTTCCTTATGGCTCCTTATATACTCTCTTTCCCTAAGGTTGAAGACATCAGCCAGGTACCTGGGTCTTACTTATCATCTCCAACACAGAACTTCCAAGGTCATAGCCTTATTCTCTGAAACCAAATCAGCTCCAGAGGTAAATTCTCTGCAAAACCATCTTTTCTCCATGAAGTCGCTGTCCTTGTGCAGAGGATTCCTCATTGCCCATACTCAGGCTGTAGTTTCATCTTTTGCACAACCAGATGCATTAGATAGTAATTTCCCTTCAAGTAGGGAGCCCTGAGCCCTAAACATAATTCAAGACTCCATCTCTGCTAACACAAGAATGAGAAAGCTTTTACTACTTTTCTCTCAAAGGTTATTAGGATTTCAAGTTCAGTATCTAATAAAGGTACCCCCAGTAGCACATGGATAGGTTCTTGATATCTATCAGCCTGCCCAAAGGGGCCCACCAGTGCAGTCCCTCAAAACAAAGAGAGCATCTTCTCCCAAGGATTGCTTTGTTTCCATCCTAGAGTATGCTGTTGTGGTTTTCAAAATAGCATTTTTTTATTCTAAAGAGAACAAAACAAAACAAAACAGAACAAAGCAGATCAGCACAAAACAATGCAATCAACACAGAATTTCAAAACAAGACAACAGGAAATCAGCAGTGGCTACCATAATGTCTCTTATTTTCTTCTAAACAGTTGTCTATATCTTCACAAACAATGAATTCAAACAAAACAGAATAGTATAAAACAATTCAAAACAAAAGAATGAAAGCATTACAGGCCTTCAAAACCAGACATCAAGAAAATCAAAATAGCTACCTTGTTCTCTTCAAAACAGTTGTCTGTATCTTCACACATATTGAAATTAAATAATACAAAACAGACTAAAACCAACCAAAACAAACATAAAAGCATTACTAGACTTCACAACAAGATGATAGGAAATTAGCAATGGCTACCATAATGTCTCATGTTCTTCAAAGTAGCTGTTCATACCATCATACATAATAAAATCAATTCTTGTAAACACTTTAGGAAAAGTTCTAGGCATGTATAAAGCTATACATGTACATATGCCTCTTATTTATTAGAGGGAAAAACAAAACAAAAAATTACAGGAAAAACAAGAAACAGAAAAGACAAATAAATAACAATAACAAAGAGCACAAAATAAAGACAACATAGATTTTCAAAACAAGGTGGTAGGAACATAACAAGGTTGTTGTTTTGCATAGTTATCATCAAAAGAGTTATTCAGATTACCAGATAGAAATATGCAAAACTGATCCAATCCTATAAATGTTAACTGTTTTGTTCCAAGAACTAATAGAATTAGTAGTACAATCATCTTAGTATCTTAAGTGTATATATACAAATTTCTTTTCCCTTCCTTTTCTCCTCTTCCCCAAGTTATTCTTTTCCCCTTTTAACAGCTTCTTACCCTTTTACATTGATTGAAGATTTTGTATCTTATTTACTCTTTTAGTTTCTTATGCTTGGGAGACAATATAGTATTTACAAATGTGAGTTTGATTTATTTCACTTTAAGTATGGTCTCAAGTTGCATCCATTTATTTATAGAAACCTCAATGTGATCCTTCTTTATAGCTGAGTAGTCTCCATCATATAAAAATACCACATCATTTTTATCCATTCCTCAGTTAATAGGCATTTAGGTTGTTTCCAAGAATTGGCTATTATGAATTGTGCTGTTATAAACATGGTGCACATATATCACTGTGGTAAGATGTTTTCAATTCTTCTGCCCAGAAAGTGGAATAGCTGGATCAAATGCAACTTCCAACCTATTTTTTTAGGAACCTCCAGACTGACCTCTACAGTGACTGCACTAGTCTACACTCCCACCAACAGTGTAGAAGAGTTCCCTTCTCCCCACAGCCTCTCCAGCATTTGTTATTGGTAGTTTTCTTGATCCTGGGCATCTTTTCTGGAGTGAGATGGAATCTCAGTGTGGTTTTAATTTGCATTTCTCTAATGACCAATGAAGCTGAACATTTTTTCATGTGTTTAGTTGCCAGCTGTATTTCATATATTGTTTTTCTTCAGCTGAGAAGTATGTATTCATCTCAGATGCTCATTTATGGATTGGGTCTTTGAATTTTGGAGGTCTGATCTTTTTAAACTCTTTATATGTTCTAGACAGAAGTTTTTTGTCTGAGGAACAGTTGACTAAGATTTTTTTCCCAATTTGTGTCTTTTCTTTTTACTCTGTTGGAGATTTCTTTTGACATGCAAAGACTTTTTAATAAGCTGAGATCCCAGTTAATGATTCTAGGAAGTATTTCCCATGCAGCTTGATTTTTGTTCATGAATTCTCTGCCTACCCCCTATGTCTTCAAGGTTTCTACCTATTTTGTCTTCCAGCAGATTGTGTTTCTGTTTTAATATTTAGATCTTTGTTCCATTTTGACTTAGTTTAGTGCATGCTGATAGGCATGCATCTAGTTTTAGTTTTCAGTGCATGGAAAGCTAGTTTTCCAGCACCACTTATTAAAGAGGCTGTCTTTCTTCCAGGGAACACATTTGACCCCTTTGTCAAAGATAAAGTGGCTGAGTGTGTTTGTAGCTGTGGTTGTATCTTCAAATCTATTCCATTGATCTTCAGATCTGTTTTTATTACAGTACCATGCTGATTTTATCACAGTAGCTTTGTAGTATAGCTTCAAATCAGGGATTGCAATGCCTCTTGCCTTGCATTTTGTTGCCCAGGATTTCCCTTGTTATTCTAGGTCTTTTCTGGTTCCAGATGAATTTTAGGAATGGTTTCTCTAGATCTAAGAGGTATGCTAATAGTATTTTGATTGATGTTGCATTAATTTTGCATTAAAAATTTTGGGAGAATGGCCATTTTCACAATGTTTGTTCTTCCTTTCCAAGAACAAGGAATGCCTTTCCATCAAAGTAGCATTTTTGCCCTTATATCAAGTGCACAGTGATCTCATTATCTCTTCTCATGTTCTGCTTCCATTACATGAAAAATTTTGACATATTTTATAACCCTTTGTGCTTGCATGCTTTTCCATTGATTCACTATCCAATTTTTGTAGAGCTACATTTTATGAAGAGTGGATCTGAAATGGGCATTTTAAAATTATTTAAGTAAATGCTCCTCCTTCTCCAGAGATTTACCTTGGCCCTCCTGGATTATCTCATGCTGTATATTCAGAGAGTCATTTACATGAGACTCTGAGCTCTTTGGAGGTAGGAAACTTCCCCTCATCTTATGGACACCACATTTGTTTAATCCCCAAGAATGATGGGCTCCACTCTTAAATATTATCCATGTCTTCAATCTTTGCATTTTCTTTCTATTCCCTTTTTGATCAACCTTTTTAGATCAGTTGCTCATTGCAACAGTCAGCTCACTGATCCCTCTGACTCTGTTCTCACCAAGAATAGACTCTATCCATGGAGCACATCCTAAGGATAGCAAGATTACTAAAGCATAATTCTCACTTTAAATACTTCGATGATTTCTCTGCTCTTAAGCTAAAGTCCAGTCTTGTTCACATGAGTCTGCACGGTGCGGTTGTTATTTACACTTCCACATTGGTTTTCACCTTTCCATCTTCCTACTCTGTATTTAGCCACACTGAACTTCCTTTAGTTCTTCGAATGTGCTATTCTCTCAACTACACTCCGGACATGCTAGGTCCAATGCTTCACCCATGACACCGCCTTTACTGTATGGTAAACAGATTAACTCATCAAAAAGAGGCTGTTCTCTGCCTATAAAACAGCTGAGTTGTTCTTAGCAAATATTTGAAGAAGAGAGAAATTAGTGAGAATAGGAGGGAGGGGAATTAAGGGAAAGAAAGAGATAATTAGCATCCCAACTGATGAAAGGTTATAAGCAGAAATCAAGGAATAAACCAGTTGGTTTGGGAAGGAGAAAGTATGTAAGAGAAGAAACAGATAGAAAACAGTCAAAACAAGAATCTTGAAATCCCATCCAGTCTCACTGTGTTGGTTGTAGTGACAGGTGTCAACTTTCCTAAGTCAGAGTCCGGCCTGGTCAGAACTTCTTCTCTGAGGCTAAATGTTAGATACTTCCTACCAGAAATGTCTGCTCAGTAAAGGCCCCTGCTAGGGGAGGTCGTGACCTAAACCAGGCCAGGGCAATATTTTTTACTGTACCTGTCAGGTTTACTTTCATCTACAGCTACAAAGAGATCTCATTAATGGGCACACTGACCCATGATAACTATTCTGGGCACTCTGACCTCAGAAAGTCATAAAAACATCCAGATAGAGAACCAAAAATCCAAATGATGTCCCAAGTGCAGCACTTCAGGCCAACTAGGAAGCAAATGGTCATGAAATTATACAGCAAATCCTCATTCTACACCAACAAACCCAAAACCTGTCTCTTTCTAGGTGCAGCCATATGTTTTTTCCTTCCTCCTAGAAAATATTTTCTCCTGCTGAGAAAACATTCAATATCCGTGTATCAGCATAGCTTTTAGAGTTGGTCAGTATATTAGTAAGCATTCTTCAAGGAAACAGAACCAATAGAATAGTGACAAACAAGAAGAGATTTATTATGAACCTTGGCTCATGTGACATGGAGACTTAGAAGTCCCATGATCTGGCATCTTCAAACTGGAGGTCCAACATAAGCAGTGGTGAAATTCAGTCTCAGCCCAAAGTTTTCAAAGCAAAAGAGCCAGGAGTATAATTCCTAGACTGAGACAAAAGGTTTGAGAACAGGCTGGTGTAAAGCTGGGGACAAAACTGTTGTAAAGTCCAAAAGTCGTCAAGAATTAGCAGTGCTGATGTTCAAAGGCAAGAGAAAAATAGATGTTCTAGCTCAAGAAGAGAAAGAATTATACTTTTTTCTTCTTTCTAGGCCCCCAAAAGATAAGAGGATGCCTACCCATGTTGGTGAGGACAGGTCATCTTTAGCCTACTGATTCCAAAACTATTCCCTTCCAAAAAGTAGTCAGAAATCTTTAGTTATCTGTCTGGGTATCCTTAACATAGTGAAGTTCACACATAAAATTAACTGCCACAATCCTTAATAATTTTGAGCTCACATAAAATTCAAAACCTCCAAGGGAAAGCAGAAATGTAGGCAAAATATACCATGTAATGTGTGTAAGGAACTCAAAAGGCAGAAACCAGCCAAGACCAGGCTTGTGTAAAAGCTATAAGACACAGAATTTATTGTGCCTGGGTGTAGGCAGACAGAGGGTGAAGAGATGGTTTGCAGAGAAGAAAGAGAAGTGGGCCTATTTTATAGGGGTTGAAAGATGGCAAGGGCCATTAAGCAGAAAGATTTTAATAAACATCTGTGGTCAAAGATCTTTGACAGTCTTGCATTTCGGTAGGCAAAATCCTTGAGAGTCCAGAGTAAATTTTCAGATGTCTCTAGATGTCTAGGGATCTGTAAGATTCCATGTCCTAACTTAACTTTTACAACATCCTTCATTTGCTGAGGCTCAGCCTCAGTGCTGAGCCATGTCCCTGCTGAGAATCAAGCCTCTGTTGGCAAACAAGTTGCGGGGCTGACAGAGTTGGTCTGATTCAAGCCTTACAGTGTGATGACACAGGGCCTGGTTCACAGAAGGTGTCCAATAAATGATAACTGTCACTGGGAAAAAACTTAGACGTTACACAATGCTTTAAAAAGAAAACAAAATCATCAACAATTTAGGTACACTGGCAAAATTTAAAGAAGTGAATTGGAAAGATTAGAAATGACACCAGTAAGGACAATGATGTGCAGGGCTGGAGGATGAAGAAAAAGATAGGGCTCACTGCCAGGAAAATAGCAAATTCAGCGGACCACGCCCATGGTGCACCTCAGCATCTCAAGTCAAATATATGTTGAGATTGAAAATTATCAAGGTCCTTATTGCGGGTTTTCAGAGAGAACAATGGACAAAAAGGGTACCTAAGGATAATCAGCAACACCAAACTGCAGTCCTAAGGTCTGGAGAGTTTGTTTTTCAGCAGCAATGTCCCTGTTATCGACCAAACAGGGGTCAAAAGCATCCGTCAAATCATCCTTCCCAATTATAAAGACACAAGACTCAAACCATCACAGAAGAAAGAACAACACCCAAGTCCTAGCTGGGTAAGGACAAACTCACTTGTGGCATTTTAGGGATGACATGTGTGGAAGGCAAAAAAAAAATGCCTCACCAATACCACCACCACCAAAGATTTCTGCATTCTTGTCCTTGGAATCTGTGATACGTCACCATACATGGCAGAAGGAATTCTGTAGGTGTGATTGAATTGGAAATCTTAAAATCAGATGATCTTGTCTATCAAGGTGGCTTCACTGTAATCACAAAGATCCTCATAAATACGAAGGCAGGAGAGTCAGAAAAGCCTGTGTGACACTGGTAGCCTAAATCAGTCATACAGAGGTGTGAAGATGCTACACCACTGGCTTTGAAGATGGAGGAAAAGCCTCCACCCATGGAATCCAAATGGCCTCTAAAAGCATGAAAAGGCTGGAAACAGATTCTTGGAGCTCCCAGAAAGGAACACAGCCCTGCTGACACCTTCACCTCAGCCCAGTGAGACCCAGCCAGATGTCAGGACTGTGAATTCATAAATTGGTGCTATTTTAAGCCAAAAAGTTTGTGCTCATTTCTTACAGCAGCCATGAAAACTAATGTGGCATGTGCTTGCTATATGGGATGAATCCACATTATAGGACATTCTGCTTCCAAGGCTCCTGTCCAGTCAGTGCTTATAGGGCCCCCAGTCATGTAACAAAGTGCTCACTGGAGGGAAAAGGGTACCCCAGTCCCTTCCAGCACAGCTGCTCACAGAGCAGCCCTTCTTTCCTGCCCCAAATCCTCAAAATCTCTAGCACCTCAGCTATTTCCTCTGCCAAATTCATTGCCAAATTCCTCATCGTAAGTGTTCCTGAGTGTTTCAGGAGTGAGAGAACAGTGCCTGCTAGCAAAGGTGGAGGTTGTGTGCTGGGGGGAGAAAGCCAGTTTGATTGATTGTCCTCCTGTAGACGTGTATGATCCTAAATGTATGCTCCACACAGTGCAAGGAAACCACTGGAATGGATACCGCACCGGCTGGGATGGCAGCACAACGCTACCTATCTAACGAGGAGGCAGCTAAGCCTCTCGGTTGGTGACTCTCCATCTCCAGCCATCTGCCAGCAAGCTCAGCGCCTTGTAGCCTCAGAATCTGAGGGACAAAAGTACTTTCCTGCTGGGCGTGGAGCAATGGGAAGCAGCAGAACAAGCCGGAACTTGCACTTGTGTGAGAGTGAAATGACTCCCGGTTAAATTTTCAGTTCTGCGCTCCTCCAGCATCCACAGGAACCTGAGCAGGGAGCCACTGACTTCCCAGCGAGGGCTGCCTTTTAGATGCCGCATGGGCCTGGTAATATTCCAGACACTTCAGCAGGAAAGCAGTGACACGGGATGCTCAGGTAGCTGAGCTCCATGTCAGGCTTCCAAGAAAATCATTTCACTGATCACTCCTTTATTTCCCATTAGTTCCCGTTTTTCCTTCTGAGGCTTCTCTACAGAGGTGGCTGTTTCCAAAGGCACATAAAAGGAATGAGAATTCAAAGATACGCTTCCTGTCTCCAGATACCACTCACCACCTGTTTCATTTAATTATTCATATTGAAATTACACCATCAAGAGAACTAAACCATCTCTGTTAATAAAAACTCTCAGAAGTTTTAGAAAGTAGAATAAAGATTAAAGTCTCCACTTATGGTTTTATTCTGTTTTGTCTTTAAAATACAAACATCACTGTGGTTAATATTAAGAAAGGAAAATCAGATTGATTGGTAGAGTCACTGATAGGGTCTTTAATGCTCAAAGGTCAAAATTTGTTCTTAAATACTTTTCCTCAGCTTTAAGGGAATTTTCAGCTTTTAGTCTTTTTCGAGAAAATGCTGTCACCTAAACTACATAAACATAATTTTTTAAATGTCAGAAAAATCTTTATTCTTAGATTTCCAAAAAGAGTAACTACAAATTCACTGGCATTCTAAGACTGCTATTCCTGAGCCTCTGTTCTCTGCTCATTATGCCCAAACAGACACACACACACACACACACACACACACACACACACAGAGTATTGAATTTCTTTGGGCCTTCACATTTTCCATCTTTAGCTTATATTAGATTCATTAAGCTAGGGAAAGTGTACCCAAAAAAACCTATCCTACCTCAATTCTTCCTCCATCTCAAAGATCTGGACCTGTAGAACAGACTGTCTTTTTTAAAGAAATGAATGAATGAGACTGAGGCATAGAAAATACCACAACACAATGGAGGCTCCATGACTGACTAGCTCCGTGACTTCAGGAAAACTGTTTAACAACTTTGTGACCCAGTTTCTTTATATATAAAATGTACTTAAACTCCCTACCTTTTAGGATCATAGTGAAAAGCAAATTCATGAATACATGAAAAGTATTTTTAACAAAGGAAGGAATGTAATAGATGGGTAAATATATAGATCATACATAGATTTATTTTCTAAGTAACTGAGACAGTAGCACTCCGCAGAGATCAATAAGCCATTTACCAAGCACCTAAAAAAGGCAGGTTCTGGGCTCATTGCTATGGATCATATAATCACATGATCATAAATTTTTCTCATTCCACAAGGCCCTCAGTTCAGCCATTCCAGAAAGCAGAATCTGTGTAACAGATAGATCAAAACTTTGCCATCCTGACATGGACTGAGAAGGATCTCCTATGCATTGCTGGTTCAATTATTGATGGAAAAATGACAAGAGTACCAATAAGGGGCCATCACAGAATTCTGCTCACGGGTATAAATCACATATAAAATACATGCAAACAGCATTGCACAGACTTATGGCCCTGCCAGTCATAAAAACAGTAAAGCCTACATTCTACTATGTCTTGAATATAACTTCTCCCTGCTTCTGCAGATACATATCCACATCTGAAGTCATGCATGAATTTAATCCCCTAAGTCCTACATTAGTGGTATCAAGAGGGTGAAAATTTAACTTAACTATGGCATTTAGAGATGGGACCTTTTTGAAAGTTTTTAGATTAGATGAAGTAATTAGAATGGAGCCTCCATGACTGAATCTTAATGGCCTTATAAGGAGAAGGAGAAAGGCCAGACAATAAATATATACATACATACATACCATGGGGCAGTGCAGCTGAGAGAAATCCTCACCAGAGCCTACACCATGCTGTTTGAACTTCTAGCCTCCCAAACTGTGAGACAGAATAAGAAGATAAGACTTTGTGAGTTTGCAGACTGTGGGGGAGGAGAGGAAGAAGTCAACAAGAGACTAAGACCTCTTGTGATTCGGCACCATGCATGGGCTGACTGGGGGAAAGCCAGACCTCAGCCCCTTTGGGCATGTGGGCAGGGAGACAAGAAGAGCCAACGTTACCCCTCTCCCCATAAATAACCAGCTGATCCAGAGAAACACTGGTTGTGATGAAAGCTAATGAGGTAAAATACAACTATGCAGAGGGTAATAATACACAATGTAGCATATATAGGGGATCTCCTTCTGAAGGCAGTGGCCATTAATTCCCTATTATTTTGTTTCAAAATCATGTATCATTCTGTTTTGTTTGTTTGGGTTTTAGTCTGTTTTATCTTGCTTGATTTTGTTGTATCTGATGACATGGTCAGGTATTTTGAAGATAATAAGATATGTCATGATAGCCATTTTGGATTACTGTTATCTTGCTTTGAAGTCCTATATTTCATTCATTGTTTTGTTTTTATTCATTCTATTCTGTCTGTTTTCATTGATTTTACTACCTTTGAAGATTATGGACAGGGCTGGAGATTTAGCTCAGTGGCATAAGTGCCTGCCTGGTAAGCTCAAGGTCACAAGTTCAATCCCCTGTACCAAAAAAAAAGAAAAAGAAAGAAAGAAAGAAAGAAAGAAAGAAAGAAAGAAAGAAAGAAAGAGAGAGAGAGAAAGAGAGAGAGAGAGAGAGAGAGAAAGAAAGAAAGAAAGAAAGAAAGAAAGAAAGAAAGAAAGAAAGATAGATGATAATGCTGAAGGTATGGACAGCTATTTTGAAGACATCAAGAGGCATTATGGTAACCATTGTTGATTTCCTAGTACCTTGTTTTGAAATCCTATGTCACTTACATTTTCTTGTTTTGATTGGCTTTGTTTTGTTTTGATAACTTTTATTCTCTCTAAACTAAAATTTTTAAAAAGAACTGTGAGCTAATTAAATCACTTTCCTTTATAAGGAGCCTGCCTTTAGTTTCATTATAGTAGAAAAAAGCTCTCTACGATACTTCATCCTCTGTAGAAGGTATTTTCTGTTGCTATTTTGATCACAGTGTACTCAAATTAAGTATTTTTAGATGATGCATTACTATCCTTGGTACAATTCCAAAACCCTATATATGGCTTCTGATATAGGAGTAAACTCATGCTTTTTGTGAACAAGGCTTCAAGAAACATTTGCAGCCTGATTTCTGAGCAGAACTGAGCAAGCTCAATTTAAAAATGGTGCTGAGATCACCCAAGAGAGAGAACAACCTCCTGGATCCTTTTTATTTGTACTAGTTGCCTATGAAGCCAAAAGTATATTTCACAAGAATTATCCCTCCATTCTCTGACAATGTGTTAATAATAATAAAAAGGGCCAGTGGCTGAGTAGTTTCCATGAGGCTGATCATTTGTATGTATCGGTGCCTTTGTTCCTCAATTCTGTTGAAGAAATATCATCACCCCCATTTAATGTGCAGCATATATTATTAACTTGCCATTATCATCATTTTATTATTTCTTCTTCTTCTGTGATGAAGAAATGGAAACTCATAGAAGGAAGTGTTGGCCTTAGCACAGAGCTGGGTCTGCACCACATGGGTTGATCCCCAAAGCCCATGCTCTGGGTGCCTCACAGGGATGAGTGCTGGTTTCTTTGCCATCAAGTTTCTTTCTAACTTCTTTATTGAGATATAATAGATATGCGAGAAATGGCCCACAGAGTGCATTTTTGTCAGCTTTGACACACATACTCCATGAAACCAACATAATCATATCCTTCATAAATCACAAAATTTTATAATCTATATTCTACCCTCTTATTCCCTGCCAACTCCACTTACCCTTAAACCATTGATCTGCTTTCTGTCACCATAGATTAGTTTCAACAAAACAAAATAATAACAATAATAATAATATATCAATTTAGGTATTGTTTTCTCATATTATATTTATGTTAATCTTAACACCATAATGAAATGTTCCTCTTCATCCCTGGTAATATTATTTATTATAAAATCTATTTTATGTATTTTTAATAATTCATTTTCTTTTGATGAATGTTTACAATGGCTTTTACTTTTCTTTTACTTTTCTTTTTATTTTAAAGATAACAAAATTCAACAAAACAAAACAGAACAAAGCCAATCAAAACAAAGCAGTGAAATGGTACAGAACTTCAAAGCAGGGTACTAGGAAAGCAATAATGGCTACCATAGTATAGCTTGTTATCTTCACAATAGTTGTCCATTCCATCAATGTAGCAAAATCAAAGCAAAACAAAACAGAATAAAACCAATCAAAACAGAACATTGAGTAAAGCAAAACAATCAGAACAAAACAAAAGTGAGAACAATATTGGATTTCAAAGACAAGATAGAAGAAAATCCCCCATATTTGCTATACTGCATGCTGCCATCTTCCCAATAGATGCTCAAACTGCTGGCCCCAGGCCTGCAAAATCAACAGAACAATACAAGCATTTACTTGCTATTATTTATATATCTCAGTTGCTGTCAACTCAGCCTGTCCTCCAAACCAGCTGGTTGCTTAGGGTGGCTGATGGGGTGCATGTTGATTCTCAGCCCACATGCCGGTAGGCTCACAGGAGGCGCTGACTTTTCTCTTCCTGGACGCTGTTTGGCTTGTGTGGCTTACTAGAAAGCCTGGCTAGTTTGGATTTTTGGTGGGCTCCTCCAAGTCCCAGCATGGCCTAATCTCAGGAGACACTGACTTTTCTCCCTATTCTTTCACTTTTAACACACTTACATTCTTATATTTTAAAAAATATGTAATTCAATCTTCCTATTTTATCCAGAGTGATAGTCTCTGACTTTAATCAGCATACCTAGACTAAAAATATCTGAAGTGATTATTGATATTGCTTGGCTTGAATCTACTATTTAACCATTTATTTTCTGTATCATCTGTTCTTTATCCTGTTTCCTTTTAACAACTTAATAACTGAAAATACATCAGTGAATGAAAGGAGTATATTTATGGCTTTACTTCTTTTGTTATTTTTTTAGCTGAAATAGGGCATCATCTCAGGAGCTGCTATAGGGTTTATAATTTCCATCTTTGACTTGTCACAGTCCATGTTTAAGTGACATTATATTATTTCATAAGAATTAGTGTAAGAATTCTTATAGCATAAGAATCTTATGACAATACATTTCTATTCTTTCCATGGGACATTTGTAAAACTCACAATATGTAGTCACTACTTTTGCCTTTAAACAAATCAATTAACTTTTAGCAAGATTTAGTAATTGCTTGTTAAAAGTCTTCTGTGCTTATTCATTAATTACCATTGTAATTGTTCTTTATTCTTTTGTTCAGCACCACATCTCCCTTTGATTATATTTTCCTTCTTCCTCCAATTCATCCTGTAACATTTCTCACAGTGCAGCTGTGCTGCTGATGAATTATTTCAGTTTTTGTATTTCTTCAAAAGTATTTCATCATCATATTTTTAGGAATGATTGCAATGGGTATAGAATCCTAGGTGGTTTCTTTCAATACTTCTGAGGTATTGTTCCATTATCTTCTACTTTGTATCATTTCCATCATGCAATTTACTATCACACTTAACTTTGTCCCTCTCTACATGATAAGCATATTCAAAGTGCTCTTCCATAGGAATAATTTCAAAACACAATTTGAATCCAGGCTTTGAGCCAGACATGGTGATGCATGTCTATGATCCCAGCACTCAATAGGCTGAGGCAGGAGGACTGTCACCAGTTCTAGGCCAGCCTAGACTATTCAGTGAATTCAAAGCCAGCCTGAGTTATATATGGAGACCTTGTCTCAACAAAACAAAATAATAAAAATAATAATAATAAATCAATTTAGGTATTGTTTTCTCATATTATATTTACAAAGATTTGCACTAATGACAATATTTAGATGTGAGAACATTTGTCACTTTGATGGAAGAATAAATTAGAGCATTTTTTAAACAATAATTTAGTATAATCTGTTAAAGCCAAAAATATCTGAGTCTTTGTTCCACCATGATTTTTCCCTAGAAGTATATTCAATGATTTTGAAGTTGCAAAAGAATGTTCATCACTGCAATCTAAAGTCAAAACTTTAAAATAATACAATTATAAGTAGATTTATTTTAAAATACATATATGAGTTCATATATGAATATTATCTACCCCCATTAAAATGGACAATATGTATTCATTAATATTGAGAAGTATATTACTAAAGTTACTTTTTTATATAAATCTTAAGAAACACAATTCATACTAGGCTAGGGGAAACAAAGAAGGCATTGGTTCCTGTAATTCCAGGAATTACAGGAGTGACTGAGCAACCAAACTGCAGGAAAAGAACAGCAAGACCCAGGGATCAGGATCCTAATGGGACTCTCCTTTTCATATCTCTGTTTGGGCTTCTGCCTCTGTCAGTTTTATACAGATGATCCTGAATTTACAACGGGGTTGGGTCATAATAAACATTGTAACAAAAAAGTGCATTTAATATATCTCATTTCCCAGGAATTGTAGCTTAGCAACACAATATACTGTAGACAGCCAGTTGTTTACCATTAGGCTCTCGTAGCTAATGGGGAGCTGAAGCATCACAAGAAAAGTTTTAAACATATATTGTTATTCTCAGGAAAGATCAAAACTCATAATTTGAAGTAGAGACTCTACTGAACGTGTGTCACTTTTGTACCATCATAAAAATCAAAAAAAATTGTTAAGTCAAACCACAGTAAAGAAAAAACTGTCTGTATTGACTTTCTATATTCCAAGAGTACCTAAGCCAAATATTCTCATTTACCTTCACAGAGAGAATAATTCAGGCCACACTTGGCTTCACTTTGAAAAATTCCAGGGAGAGACATTGACTCACACAGTGTGAATCAATTAGCTCTTTCTCAGAAGCTATAATATAAAAACACAAGAAGCCGCTGAATAATGATGTGAGTTGATGAAGAAAGAGATGGGTCTAGGCTCACAGGCTTAAGTGTGGCAACCACAAAAGAAACAAGTCTTCCCTGAACATACTACTAATTTATTTTGAAATAACCAAAAACTATTATCAACTTTTAAAATGAACAAGTGAAATTTGTACATTTTCCAGACATTCTGTTCATGGCTTCAGTTCTTTGTCAGCTGGCTCCACAGCAGTAATAGCATGGCGGAAAGGCCTAGGTAGAAGAAAGACATTTACATCATGGTGTTCGGGAAGTAGAAGGACACGCGAGGAGCTGGGAAGGGAGGTATATCCTTCTAGGTTATGCCCCAGGGACCCGCCTCTAACCAGTTCCCATCTCCTCGTAACAGGTCAACTATGGAGTTCTCATAATCCAATCACATAAGCCAAACACGAGGCTTTAGGAGAACACCCCAACTCTAAGCCTTAACATACTTTTTCATTAGGACCTAAGATCAATTCTCATCTCATTTTTTTAATGCACCAGTTACTGACCAAGTCCTATGCCGAGGAAAGATGAGCAACCAAAATACAATCCTTATTCTCAAGGCTCAACATGGATGAAGAGACAAACAGGTGATTACTACACAAAATGAGATGTTCCACTGTAAGAAAAAATACAGATACTGAAAACTATGTATATCATAGCTGAAGGAGGCTATATCAGTTTCTGAAAAATTGTAATACAAAGACCATTGCTAAGTATAAGACAGACTCTGTCTAATCAAGACTGCCTGAATTATTTAAGACCATGCTTATAAACTCCCTGTGTATAGAAAATATTTGACTAGAGCAAAGACTTCCATGAAAAAACTTTGCTTTTCTTCCCAACCACCCAGTTCCTTCTCACCCCTGATTTGGAAAGCAGTTAACAGTCAAGAATCTTCAAGGCTTAGTGTGGATTGATCGGTTTCCCGGCAAATCCTGCATGCAGCATCTGTGATGAAAGGGTTCCCTGAGCACAGAACAGACATCATTTATCATTTTCTTTCCACTATCAAAATAATTGCACAGTACAGAAGCTTGTTATTAAGAACTGGGCACTTCCATGGAAAACATGTTATTGGAAAACACCTGCATTGGCAAAAGCAAAGATGAGCTGACCCAATTATTTTCCCCATCTCTAATTTGGGGTGGAATATTAAGAAAAACTGAAAATAACACATTGGAAAGAAATAAAGTTCATTCTGTGACAGCAGGAAACTCTGCTCATTGAGCTCAACTGAGCAGAACTCTGAAGTATCATTTAATTGTACTTTTACATGTGCCTTCCCTCTCTCATGAAAAATGTCAGGGCTGAAAAAATGTTATCTAGAGACTTTTACCAACCAATAATTTCCCCCACACATCAATTTTAAATTTTTAAAATTCCAGTCTAGAGCTCTTTGAAAAATAATGATGGGGAAGGGACCCAGTCTGGCACACAGGATGAGATGTGGTGTGCTATGGCTGGAGCAGATGGCTCGGACAGAAGCCACCGATTCAGCATGACAGCCAGAGATTAAACCGCTCCCTTGATGCCTTCAGCAGTTTGGTGGCCCAGTCCCTACTGACTTCTCCAGAAACATGAAGCTTGGGTCTACACAAACTCCACTGATGCACTTTTCAAATAATGCATGGGCTTGACTAAAATTTGAACAGGAAGAGACACAAAGTCAGTTGATCCATTCGTTCCCAAACCTTGTGACACCAAAGAATCACCCTGGAGCTTTGAAATATCACTCTGAGATATTTCAAACATGCAGAAATACAATAAACTAAAACACCCAAGTGTGCAGCATAGATCACTCATAAATTTTTCTATTTTTCCACATTTCTGCTGGAATTTATACATGAAAAACTGTTACACATAATTTCAAGTATGCTTTGTATCCCTCCTACTCTAACTCCTTTTTTCTCAAAAAAAAAAAAAAACATGATCTTGAAAACACTTCGCTCTATTCCCTTACATAGTGTTATACTTTTAGAATATATCTACATATCCATCATGTCCATAAATATTTGTTGCATTGTTTTATGTATTTTAAAATATACATGAATGATATAATACTAAACATATCATTTTGCAAATGGGAGTATTCATTCAACATTTTATTAT